>STGP01042928.1:0-17840 GCA_004918865.1 Caryocar brasiliense
GCATTGTATTGTATTGTATCATTCATTTAGTCAGTCCTACATGCAAATTTGCTTAAGAAATGATCTGCAACAGTTTCTGCTCTCGAGGTTTATGAATCATGAAGAGTCCAAGTCTATTGGTTATATCCCAAATTAACCTAGTAGAAGTAGAAGTGGAAGTAGAAGGATCAATGGGATTTCACCTAAATTAATTAAGCATTGCATTATCACAATACCATACCATCAAGTCGTAATATCTTCTTTCAACACACTAATAATTTCTGAGAATTGCAAATGGGCTTTGTTTCAGGTACAAAATTATCCATTACTTGGTTAAAAACTAATATGAAGAGTCATTCACACTTTTAGGTCTTATTCTAATCACGAAGTCATTCATATATTTAACACAACACACTCTTTCTATCTTATATATATATATGTACAATCCAATCCAATATCTACTTAAATTTAGCTAAAAATTTCCCAACTTCTGTGGACATATTTACAAATATATATCGACGAGACGACCAGCCCTTCGTGAGTCGTTACTCCTTGTTCTTGGAGGAACGATCCCTCCTTTGCCCCCCACCAAGTATACGGGAAATCTGCAGACCTCTGCTGAATGCTTGGTTGAAAAGCATACGTGTCTGAAACTCCGAAACAAATGGGAACCAAGCCAAGAATGCAACAGGCGTAAATAGAAGCAAACCCATCACTGTTTCATACCCACGAGCAACGGTCCTTACTGATCCCCAAAATCCAGCTCGTTGTATCAGAGGCTTACAGGCTTGTGCAATCTATAAAAAGAAATCCACCAAAAACCATTTAAAGGGGCAATCAAATTAATTCACATGATACTGTCTCATTATTAGCAGTACGGAGCTGTAACAGACATCGTATAGTACACTGACCAGGAGCAGGCCCCATCCGGTTGGCATGAATGCAAGAATGCAGACTATGATGTCTCGAGGAGTCATGTGAGGGAATGCTATCAAAGTGATGAATATAGAAACAAATGTCAGAAATATAAGACCCTTTATCAGTCTGAACAAGAGCTGAAAATTTGCACTGAGCCGTGTCCTTCCCACTGATACAGCCTGTTAAAATTCAACAAATTTGTCAGTCTAATCTGGCATCATGAATATCACAACTAGCATCAAAATTTGCAACAAAAAAATGTGAGGAAACAAAATCACAAGCCTACAACCTGATTACAATCCAGCAAGCATTATCATAATTCATAGAGCTCAAATAATACAAAATTGGCCCTTTGATATCTGATATCATGCTATGATTACAAACATTTCTGTGGTGAAGCTGTATAAGAGAAATAAAAAAAAAAAGGCAATAGAAGAAGATAATCCTCATATAATCTGCAACTCTTAAAATCTTTTACGCACCTTCATTATCAAAAATATAAAAATGATCACCAGCCATGAAACTCCATAAACCTATATGCCCAAAAGGAAACTAACAAATCAGTGATACTGCTTGGCTAATAACAACTATACCAAGCACAATAAACAACGACGAAAAGGAAGGCATATTGTATACCAGAAAACTTCTGCCATTGTTAATGATGGTGAGATGATACACAAGGCCATACTGAAAAATGAAAAACCGCAATGCCAACAGTATCTCCACAATGATGCCAAGCTTCCCAGAATAACGGAGATGCTCCTGCTCCTTTTCCCACCATGACTCCCAGCTCTTTTCTGGAGGCACACCAATCCCTCCACGGTTATGTATCCACTTATTCCAGTCTGTCCAATCATCTACAATCTTTTGCCACTCAAACCCTGATGGATTGAAGAGGAACGGGGCAAAAAGCCATGTGCCCACCATGAACCATATTGATACAGTGATCAAGATATATGCCACTACACCTCTATATGTATGTCCAAATATATGATAAACAAGAAGCAGAATCATCAGTTCGATCCCTTTGACAAAATGGCTGCGGGAGTACAACCTATAATTATCAGCAAATTTGGCATGAAACACTACAAAACCACGCCCAGTACCTCTGTATTCTGCACCCCCGTGAAGCAATGTCCTTCCAAAATAATGGGTCTTTGTCCCAAGAGAAAATGTGAAAAATACAGATGCCAACTGCAATTGCATCAACACAAAATCGCTCAGAGCATTACGGAACCCTCTTTCCAAACCAATTTCCATCATCATGGGCAAGGCCATCAAAAGCCCAATTTGCACAGCAGACTGAGAAGCGAGAGCAACTTGGAGGGGCTTATTATCTTTAATAGCTGGTTGCTTACTTAACCCTTCCTCAAGTCCACTAAGTACGAGATAAAGGCGGCCATAGAGAAAGACATAGACTGTGAGTACAGTGAGCTGTCAAATGACAACCAGTATTTCAGTTAGTGCAAGGATGGCATTACATATGTAGTAAAGTAGCTTTATTTCATGCATACCAAGGTACTGAAATAAAAACCAATTGTAGTGAAGTAGCATGACAGCATTCGGAAGAAATCAAATCGATGTCCAAGCCTATATACGTCACGACTCATTGTCTGTTCACCATTACCATTTGCTACCTTTGCCTCAAACATAGATATTTGGTTAAGACCCACATCTCTTCCTTTTCCAACTTGAATATATTCATGATGTGTAACATTTCCTTCACGTAACGTAGAATTGAAGCCTGACAACAGCAGCAACATGAAAAAAAATGCATAGCAAAATAAAATATATATATTTTTTAAACATAACTATAAGGTAATATGGCATGCCTGCAAATATGTCTTCACTTAAATTGATCACTTTGGAAGCTTTACTGACACCCCCTCTAGTGAGGTGAAACAGTCTATCGAACATGTCTGGATGGCCATAGTGGAACCGTACTCTGAATTAAGAGCAGAAACTCATGAATTGGGAACATCAGATATAATTGTGAACATGCACAAGAAGGCAGTGGAATGAATAGATTTCGAAAGGCAGATCGACGCCTCATTCATTGAACAAAAAGGGACCAAACCCATAGTGGTAAGATACTCTTGAAAAGGTACTAACCAGGCTGATATCACCCTCTCTTCTACAACTCGTAATAAATGAAACGAGGTGCATTTTCACCCAAGCATAAGCCCCAAAAATTACTAAAACACTCAATACAACCAGATGAACTAATAACAAGATGACTAATAACAAAGGCTGCTCCACCTTCAACCCAGCCTCACAAAAGTTGAGTAAAAAATTTTAGGAGTTTATAATCTGATAAGGTGTTTCACATATTACAACGTTATCCTAAACAATTACATGATAATAAAATATGATATGAAGTTGCATGGCTAGAATTTTTTCAGTTGCATGTACACCGCATCTCATTTTGTTTGCAGAAAGGATATAAAACTTGATCTTTGCATCTGCAACAATGTCTACGATAAAAAAGCTAAAATAGCTGGACATTGCAATCTTACTTCAAAGGGCTAGCCAACAATCTCTGCCCAATAGTTACGAAACTAGTCTCCTGGTTTGACATAAACCATGCAAGAGATGAAACACTGCACAAACGAACAAATGAACAACAAGGACACAGCGTAAACAAAATGCTAGCTGCACCAAAACTTAGTTTTCGAGGAACAACATCAATTTAAGTACCTGCCAGTGAATATATGCTCTCTAAGTCCAAGTATTGTTGGAAGTCTTACACCATCATGCTTTTTGAGAAATTCCTGAAGCAAGTTCCTCATTTTGAAGGCTTCTTCCATATAGTTATCCTGTCGCGCACACAAAGGTCACTCAGTTATTCTATGGGATTTTAACTGCTACTTTATCCATCTCATACATTACCTGATTCATATCTATTGTTTGCAAGCCTTCTCCACGAGTGAAAATGATGGCATGATTCTGGTTTTCTGGCTTCCCCTCACCTAATAATGCAGGTCCTGGAAGCTTTATCCGATAAATTACCTGTACAAGTAAATCCAAACAAGTGCTAGCAGAAATTCTCAAGAGGAAAGCGATGGCGCCATTCAAATTTTAATAACAAATAATTGCATATTCTCTTAATGCACACACACATGCTCTTACAAGCATGATAAAATGAGCATGCGCATAACTGCACACACGCATGGCACAAGCAGACATGGGGTTTAAGTCGGTGCATCATGCACAGTCGTACCCACTTACATATGCATGTTTATTTCAATATTTAATTGTTGTGGTGACATATAAATAATGCTCGAAACCAACAAAAGAAAAATTAAGTGAATCTAACCAGTGGAATCATGACTATATCCACTCCCATGTTATTTTCTGCTTAAACTACTTACACAAGATTCTCCAGACTTGAAATAATGGAACAAGTAGAAACTAGAAGTGAACTCAAATTCCAAACTAACATGGATCCTATTTGTCACAAATATTCCAACCAAGACTAAAACATCTAAAGGAAGAATTTCAAGGGTATAAAAAAATTGTCCCATGTTTGGAATATCTGACAATCATATACTGTGATAGATTAAATAATTCCTTGTCTAAAGTTATATATGATCCCTATATTTGTGGATGCTAGAGAAGGATTAAACAATCAATCATTCTGAGAAATTAGGGCTTCTATTTCTTAACACTCATTTCTTATTTTCACAAGCCTGTTCCCTTTCCATTTCTTATTTACAGTTTACTTATTTCTGATATAAAGGTATGCTATTGCATATGATTTCTGACCAGCTGAATAATAAGTTAAAAAAAAGAAGAAGGTAATTTCAATTGAATTTACTCCTCGTGATGATATAAGGTTAACATCAATTACCCCTTGGCAGTACACAGATATTTGCATTTTATCTTTTTTCTTCTTCTTGACTCTATCTGTTCTTTGTTCTTCATCAGTATTCAATGCCAAGTACAAAGTTTATAAGGAGAATCAAGCAAATCATATCCTGACTTTTATAAGCCAGGTTTTAGGACTGGTACCTGGTCTAAATTTTGAACTGGACCAGAAGAATCAAAAGGTTTAGTAGGAGGCGCAGCTTTTACCAAGGCTGAATAATAAACCTTCGCAACCATCTTGTTGGATCTCTCTTTACTAGTGTCTTCAACCTCATCAATATAAGCTACACGAAGGGATGGATATCTGCCATGAAGGAAAGCAAAAAATGAGATAACCAATTTGTTACAAAAGCAATAAAAATCAATAAGAAAAGCAACAACCAATAAAGTTTTGAAATTTAAAAAAATGCCAAAGAAAACACACGTTGTCATGAGTCTCAAAATGTCTTTAGCACGAGGATCACCAGATCGTTTATCAATACCATATTGCTGACATGATACAACATATGTGAATTTCATATCAGCCAATGCCTGACATTGTGCCCAAAGTGACCTTTCACTCTTTGAATGTTCATCACTATTGGATTCAGCAACCTTGTAGCCCTTCATCAGTTCTGATGAAAGCAATGAGCATTTAGAATAACAATTTTTCTGCAACATAGAAAGGCTAAGGTAATTAAAATATATTACCCAGATTTTACAATTTACCTTCATATTGTGCCATATCAAGAAAGGCCTGAAGTTCCAAGGCTTGTCGGTAATACATCATGCCTCGTACTTGTTTGTTGGAAGAAAAGGAAAGAGAAGCATGAAGTGCTTATAGTGAATATAATTTTAAGTAAAGACAGAATATGAGAAGTATTTCTGGGAGGAAACAGGTAGATAGAGAAACTTATACCAGTTTTGGTCAATGTCTGGCCTCTATATGATGCCCATGATCGAAGTTCTTCCTCCAGCTCCTCATTTTCTCTGAGTTCTTCCTCACTATTACATCCAACACGTTCAAGAAAGTTTGTCCATTCATCTGTTTCACATCACATATACATGACAGGGCATATCAATTTGTACAAAACTATCCATTTAAGTAAAATCAAGAAAACAGGAAATGTGAAGAGGGAAAAAAAACAAAGCTCAACCTGGAAAAATCTTTTGCAAGTAAAAAAGGATAGAAACCCCATCTTCATTTGGTTTTTCTAGTAGATTTGTCGCGTAAAGAACCTCCTCTGTGTAGTAAGGAGTTAGTACCCTACAAAGGAAAACGGGGACACAAAATTTTAGATATGAAGTGAGATCTATGGAATGAAAGACATCAGTTATATTTCATCTGAAACTGACAGTTCAGTCTAGGAAGATTATAAGTTAAAAGAAAAAGTAAAACCCGAATTGAGGCCATTGATATGCAAAGAAAAAGGTCCTGACAATCAACCCCACTGGCCAAAACTTCAAATTAAGTGTTACTGCAGTATATGCCAGTCATGCTTGAAAACAAGTGTAACATCACAGGTAAAAATGTGAAGAGGCTCACGAGAATGAAAGCATGTTCTGAACTTTTGGTGCAGAAGGCATGTCCATGAACAATGAATTGGAGAAGAAGGAAATGCGCCTTCTAGCTTCCAAGTTAGATGGCACATCCATAGCAGATTCCTTTTCAGTGAGCAATAGACGAATCCTTCCAATCTATGGGAAATATCAAAAGTATAGGAGGGAGTTATTGATGTAACATTAATGAGAGAGTCTGCCAAAGGCACTCATACAATGATCATGAATTCCCAAGACTGTCCACTAGACTGACAATATAACAAAGGCATATAAGGTCAATAATTATGCCTCCTCAAACTAGAGCAGGAACTGACTATTGTCTTGCATCTAGGACAAATTAACAGAGTACCTCTCACATAAAATTATAAAACCAGCTTACTTTCTCTCTCCAAGCTTCTGTTTCTGGTACTGGAAATTTAAGCTCCCCAAAAAATTGGTGCTGTTGATCAAGTGGGGTCATCCCCTCGTTCCTTCCATAAGAACCACCATGACTTGAATCTAGCAGACTGCATGACGCAAATAATAGTGTGTAAGTATGATATGAACACATTAACACGCTCGAGAGATGTTGAAATCAAATTATTTACCTGGGAACTTCATCCTCCATTATGTCTCTGGTAACAACCTCTAACATGTCAAGCAAGAGAATGACAATTTCATCCTTGTCCTCTTTCTTATTTCTCAACTGCAACAATTATAGACTGATTCAGTTAGAGAGGCCATATCTGATTCCAGAATATGCATATTTATGTACACATATTTTTATTGAAGAAAAAGTTAACAGTACCAGATATTCAATTAGCTTCACAAATTGTTCATTGAGGGTAGGGAGAGCACTCATTTTCAATTCACTTATCAGAGAATCCCTTTTTATGTAATCATCAATTTTTGAGAAAATATCATTTATTACCCTGAGAAACAAACGATTAAGATTATTACAAAATAAAGCAAAATGGAAAAACATGAATAACTTTTTTCTATATCCAACAAGCAGATCATAAACTAGCACAACTTACGTTTTTTCCCGTTCCCCTAGTACCAAAAAGTTGATGATACTTTTAAATGAAGCATAGCACTCACAAACTGCAGAGAGCATATAATTGTCTGCATCCAACCTCTTTTTCAGCTCACGGTCTTTCCCATTGCTATCTTTTGCCATATCCACTGCTATTGGGATCTGTAGGGTACACATAGGTTGGTCACATTTATACATTTTGGTGAGTCGAAGAAATGAAAGAACTCAGACATGAATAGACCTTGCTAGCAAGTAAAAATGGAGGCCATTGAATGAGGTCTAAATCACGATCAGCCCAATATGGGACAAGTAGCAATTCCTTTTCCCTGAAGATTTAATAAATGTCAACCTTGTGGACACTTGCGAGCAGTTAAATCAATGATGCATGTTAAGACAGGAAAAATGTTTGAACCATAAAGTCTGTGTGATACCTATTACTAATTAAATCCTCCTCCCTGAAGCTACTGATTATTTTATTCCACATCTGAGCAAACCTTGCTTCCTCCTTCTCTTTGTTTTCTTGGTTTGATGGGCTCTGAAAAGATCAGGGAATTCATTGATACTCTACAAAAAGGCATTTCAGCCTATGAAATTATACAAAGCTAAGAAGGTAAACAGCTCACAACTAACTATCAGCCTACTAATAGTTCATATCCAAACCTCAGTAAACTTGCGTGAAAAAGTGGCCTTCAGTCCCTTTTTCTTAGTCCTTTGACTAGTTTCCACTGGAATCAAGCAGGCATTAAAAGCACCCGGCAATGATTCGAACCTAGACCTCAGCAATTCCAGTGTTCGAATCTGAAAGTAAACAGAGGCGCTTAATTAAGCATTTCAAAATTGAAAATGCCACTAATGCAGGCCAACACTAACAGAAGGGAGCTGTCTATATTCCTTAAACTTTTTAAAAGATTTGATCATATTATAAAACATAGGTTTACGTGCTTCTACCGTATTTGAATGCATTAAAAAACTCCTGCTGAACATTCCATTAAACAGCAAGCATAAACCACAATTTAGAGTTGATTTAAGAAGTTTTACACAGCTATAAATATACCTTAAAGAGAAAATATAACAACCTTCATCTCAGAAGAAAGCAACATACAAGAGGACACTACTTGTTTCAACATACATTTGCAGAGAGGAGTTAAAGAAATAAATATGACCTGTAAACGAACTACATATTTTACCAACCTCTCCAAGACGGCGAAAAGCACCATATATACCACCAAAAATAGTTGAGTAGATAGCATACCAGATCTGAGTATCCATAAAATAGACCTGCAAAAGAATCACTTTCATTTAAAAGAAAATAAATGCAGGAGAAAAATACAAGAGGTGTGAAGGATATTCAACATACAAGAACTATAGGAGCCCACAGTGAAATGACAACACCAATGTTGTTCTTGGCTGCAAACGACAATTGTTTACGTTAGCAAAAATTCAAACAATATGAGCAAAATGTACTTCACTTACAGAATTACCTCGGGGAAAAAATTCATGCCACTCATATGCGGTTATGTGAACTTTCATGATAGCTTTTGTCGGACCCACAAGGGGCTTAATCTGCAGCAGAGAAGAATCAATTAGAGAATCCTTTTACAAAGATATAGGATCTTATCAATCAGACCACGATGATTTCGAAGATATAGTCAGTCATTCAATTTTTTCCTTACCTGCAATGTGAAGTCTTTCTTGATGATGCAATTATGAATGCAAAACAGAGTTTAGAAATGCTCAGTCCAGGTATAATGCTATATGTGAAATAAATAATCAATGGCATTCAGACATCTTCAGTAAGTTAGTTTTCCACTGCAGACTGCAATTATTGAGGTTTGTCATCCAATTACTGTATAAATTAAATAATCCCCAGTTAAAACCAAAACCTAAGTAAATGGTCTGTCACAATTTGTTTATGTTTTATTTACTTCAGAAGAAAAATCTTTCTTTCATTTATATATAGAGACTCGAACCCGAGCCATAGAGAACAGGCAATTACAGCAACACCATTTGAACTAAAAGCTCATTGGCATATAATTTTTGGGCTTCTGAAGAAAATATATATAGTTCGTAATAAAAGTAAAGGATACAATAGTTTAATTTAATGATCATCATTATATTTGTCTAACACAAAAAAATTATATTCAAAGCAGTAGGATGCTAATCATGAAATAGTAACAGAAGATTTTATATTTAATTCAGGAAAAATAATGAAGGAAAGTCTAGAAAATTAAAAAATCAACAAAATAGATATGATCCAATTTTGATATTTATTCCAGAGGAGAGACAGAAGAGACGGAAAACTCGTATCAATGACTGTAAGTGATTGTGAGGATGGGTAAAAGCCATACCTCTGCGTAATAACTGAATGCCAATTTTGACAATATCAAGAGAACCCAAAACAGTGTGTACCTGGGAAAGAGAAATAGACAAAAGTTTGGGAGAGAGAACAGAAAATATGTTGTTCAAAGTAACAAGCACTGCCAAACTCTTACGAGAAAAGTGAAACCGAGCTCTCATGCATTCCCCTTCCAACATAGAGTGGAGGCTGCAAGATATCTGAAGAAGTGAGAAATTGCAAAATAATCACACAAGAAAAGTATTATTGTCAGGCGGGTAGGTATTACATTTTCAATAAGAAGACTTTCATTGGGCAAACTTACCTGAGACCACCACATCATCAGCCTCACAATCTTATAGTTTGACCGCTCAAGAAACCGACGAACAAATGGGAATAGAAACAGGAATCCGGACAGCATATTCGGAGATAAATAAATGAAGACGGCCAAAATAAACAAAGAAGGTGAACTTGGATTATTGCCAAACCATCTTTTGATTGTTTGTCCAAGTCCAGCAGGATTTTTCCAACTATACGCATAAGTTACCGGCAGAATTATAACCCATGCTGCTGCTGAAAGAACCTTCAAAATATATCTTAGTTTGACATAAAACGGCATGTTCTGCCTTGCCTTCCAACTCAGAACAATATCAAGAACAGCTGCAAAATGAAAAGATTCCACTTATCAAAATTTACAAAGAACTCAAAATAGTAGCCTTCTCAGGTTAAGTGTGATCTAACAATAAAAAATTAATTAGAGAATACAAAAGCAGAAAAATTAAGGATAATTATTACTGCAAACCCCTGATACAGAACATTTATTCATTTATATGGGCATATCAAGAAGTAAAAAGGCCAGAAACATTAAGATTTCATTTTGTTTCTCTAACCTCACTACATCTCTTTTCTTTGATTCATGACAAATGAAATAGGAGGAAGTGAAATAATGGTCAACTACATGGACTTGAGAGCAAGGCATCTTCGCAACTATGCAAAATATTGTTAAAATTTTGATGATTTGCTTTCTGGAAACTCCTCAAGGTTTAATTGTATCGTGGACATTTAAGATCCACTGATCAGGTATTTCTCTTATCTGGAAAATTACCAAACCCTCATTCAGTGTACAAGCACTGGACCTTGTACATTTATGTCCACGGTGCAATTTCTATGATTAAAAAACACCATATTAAATGCATTTTCCGTTACTTTCCAAAACAATTCGAAGCGGTTAATAGAACTTGATTAAAAAGTTATAATTAAAAACAACAATAAGCATCGTGACAAAAGGATATAGGAGCCACCCATATGAGAGAATGCATAGCCTATGATTTAAATTGTTTAGGTCTACCTTGAGCAAAATTCAATATTGCAGAAGTTATGAAGATGCTCAGAACTTTCTTGAAAATATCTCCCTGAAATATGGCACTCAAGTTTCCCGAGCCATTCCAAGCAATTACGATCATCGCCTTCATTGGACAGTAAGTGCCAACACAAATCAGAGCATTAAACAGAAATGCAATGTGACAAAACGAAAAAAGAAAAGCTTAGAAGAATTAGAAGTTTACCTGCAAACACAAAATGTAAAAGGACCACATTCTATCAAAACTTCTGAAAATATGCCAAAATGATCGTATTTCAACAAAATTAACTTTGCCCATCCATCGATCAGCAGTAACTAGTTTTTTTTCCTGAACATCAAGAATATGAACAATGGCATGAGAAAATGTAAGATTCCCAACCAAAATCAGGTGGCACTTTCTATGTTTTCGTCAGAGAACAGCAATCTTATTTGCTTGATGGACTTTAGCACCATAAAATAACCTCTACAGGATAACTATAATAGGTTGAAAAAAATCTCTATTCTCAATGTAGGTCCATAAATAAATTCAGTTGAAGGTTGTAGGAAACCCATTAATTCATATATATGTTGATTTAGTGTGAAAGGTACTGTTTTTTTCTCCCGTAAAGCATAAATATGAACACCCACCATGAGAAAAATGAAAGAATCCCAACAAAAAATCAGGTGAGCTTTCTAGGTTTTCTTCACAGGTCGGTAATCTGATCTGCTTGCATGGACTTCAGCAAAATATATGAATAGCCACAGGATTATTATACTATGTTGAGGTGAATCCCTATCCCAAATGTAGATCTACAAATCAATTCAGACAAAGGTTGTGGGACAAACATCATTAGATATATGTTAATTTAGTACAAGAGAATGGCATGTTCAATGAGTTGCCTAACGCCCTGCCTTTTAACTTTATTGTGCATCAGAATGCTGCTAAGTTAGAAAACCTTCCCGCATTATACGTGTCTTGGAAATGGCTGATAACTAGAGCAAAATTAAATGACACATTTCAAGCCTGAGCCAACTTGATGTTTCAACGTGCATTGTTCAAGCATAGCCATGTAGTTGAGGCTTGAAGCACTTTCTTGGAAGAGACATCAGCCAAGCTTCAATGCAGGAACCACATTTCCCTTCCAAAATGGGAATTGATCAGAGACATTATTGCACCCTCTTTGATTCTATGCAGCTAAAGTAAAGCAAGAAACTTGACTTGCCAAAGTGAAGGACCATCTTAACAATTTTATCATATCGGTAATCATGAGTTGAAGAAATGATGATCAACAAAAAAGGCAAACAAAGAAAAGATAGCTTGAGTTATATTTAACCTCATCTTTGTCTAGTCGAAGCTCCTCCACAGGCGTACAAAAGAAATCAGCATCAGCACGCATGGGCCAACCTAGTCGAAAACAATCTACGGACCTATTATTCCACAGCAACAGACAATTTATGGCACTGTCCACATAGAAAATTCTGGAAATTCCTGGGAAAGGAAAAAAAGCATTATACCAAAAGTATTCATTCAGATCATCATAGTTTCTCCATTGAGAATGCTTTGACCTTCCTCGCTTGCTCCTTTTTGCCTCCTATTGAATGCATTAACTCTTAATTAGAAGAAATTACAATTTGAACTAAAAATGGGACCTTTTTGGCTAAAATAAAACGCAAGGAAACAAACCGCTGCTATTGTGTCATATATTGGCTGTACAACTTTCCTTAAGAAAGCCTCATGTTCACCACCATAAGCTGGCTTTATGTGCTCACCGGTCATTGGACTGACACTTCCGGCCAGCATTCCATACAATTCAAATGCCATCTACAAAAATTTAGTTCCAATAAATTGAGAAAGTCTTTGTCTACCAATGTAGCTACATCCATGAACTTCCTTAGAACAAGAAGTTGATTCAACTGATACTGTTATCTAGCATCTCTGTTATGCTCTGAGCCTCAACAAAAGAGAAGAAAGAAGCTATAACTTTTCAAATGCACATTGCACTCTTAGGTTATTCCACTAACTGTATTAGTAATCTGTCCTAAAGTCATAAAAAATATGTTATCCCCGTATCTGAAAGCTGCCTGATCACAAAGTGTACACCATGCACATACATGTTATAGCAAATTTAGGAGAGAAATTTATATAATATACATCATTGTTTTTAAGATAATGGCATTGAACAGTTATTAGAAACTAAGAACAGTACAGTTTTCATCTGAGGAGAGTGTATCAAATTCAGATAGTCAAAAGAGATATTGAAAGTGAAAAAAAAAAATACGAACATGATGATATATATAGCAAAGGCATTCTGGCATGAATCTCAAGTTTGCTGCTTCTCCCCATATAAGAAGATACAGACCCATGTAGAGCAATTTCCTTTGCTGCACTTCCTGTTGAATGGTTGGCAACCTGATAGCTCAAGAGCAGGCATCAGACCATGACCAGTAAGAATGACAAAATAGGTAAGCGAAACACGAAAGAAGACTGCAACTACCAGTCATAAGAAGACTATGACTATACACTCAGCCTCAGAATCAATAGACTATCATTATGACATGTGAAATTACTTTAATTCCAGGAAGTCAGGTCTTACCACAGGCTGCTTTTGCGTCCCAAATACTTGCACCATTTTTTGTAGTTTTTAAACAGTTTCTTCATAACGTGTGTTAGAGCACGATCATCCAACTAAACCACAAAATTTGCACAGAGAATAGAGCAAATGAAGATCAGTGTCATATAAGGGAAAAACATATGTCCAAGAATATTGGAAAAAAACAACCTTGGGTTGCTGGTCAGGCTTTGGAAATTGTCGCATGTGAACATTTGCAAGCAACAAAATCAAGTGTTCCCTTTGATTTGCAACACTATCCTTCTGCATATGGATATTTCAGTACACCAGAAACTATAGTGTAGCCTCTTGAAACATAATGGAAATACCAAAAAGTGAGATGGGCACCTGAAAACCAAACATTTCCTGAAGCCAGTCTAGAATGTCTTCATTTACTCTCTTCTTGTGACCCTTTGGCCATGGCAAACCTCTGGTGTTTCTCAGTGCAGAAACAGCAGCTTGAATCTGTGAATTAATGACAGTAACATACATACTTAGTAGTACACACAAGGCAAAAACCAGAAAAATAAAAAATGCTAAAAAAGGAAAGCAGAAACAACCTCAGGATATCTCATAATAGCCTGATTTTGACTATCAGGGTCAAGAGGGAGAATATTGTAAGGTACATATATCTGCCTCTTTTCTTCCACCTTGGTGTGAGCTTGCAGAATCTATAATGCAAAGGAAGTTGGAAGGAAAATTAGCAAAATGAAGATGGAAATTTCAATATCATAAATGATTGATATATTAAGAGAAGTGTCATGCAATGTTTAAGAGAAAAATTTAATTGGAATATGAATGTTCTAGATACAAAGTAGATTGGCTTAGCATGAGGCGAAAAGGGTCCACCAAACCTCATCAGGTACAGCCTCTGTCTGGTTGACAGCCTTCAGAACATCAAACAAGACGGAAGCAGTTTGATATACCTTTGTAAGTTGAGCACTGAACCAGGATTATACATTTAATTTTGATATTAGATTAGAAACCAGACATCAAAGCAAACTAATTAACTTAAAATTATAATTTTCAGAGAACATACCGATCAGCTTTATCAGCAGCATTTTGTAAGGCCTCAACGTATTTCTGATAGTAATCTCGATAAAATTTCTGCATTTCGCGAGCATCACTCATTGTCCTTCCTTGTAAAGTAGTTAAATTTTCCTGGACCAAGGCAAAATCCCATTTCATGACAGTAGAAGACAACGAAAATCAGAAATTGCAATTGCTAGACATCCATTAGTGGCAGAACCAACATGGCTTGCAAATTCCTGAAGGCAAGAACAACTTGTAAAAGCAGCTAGTAATATCCTCTGTCTAGATTTAAAAGCAGCTAGAACAACAAGATTACATTTTTCCATCCTCAGAGGATATTACTGCACTTAATTCTCTCTCATTAACAATAAAAATGTGCAACAGCCGAGCAAAACTAGATTTAATGAGTGCATAGAACAATAGCTTACCCTTTCCAAACGTTGTAGAAGTGCAGTTTTAAATTGACGAACACCACGTCCACTAGATGTAGGATCCAGTCTATGGGCCTTCTCGAAGGCATAGAAGCGGCCTAATCCAGACATCCATATTTGGCATGCATTGAAATTTATTTACATGTTAAGAGTTCACAAAAAAATTGCCTAGATCTTATCAAGAGATTAACAATTTATATTGAATGCAATATCCCACTTACATAGATAAGCAATTCTAGGGTTGCTAGCCTCTACTTGGTTTGCGACACGGAGAATTGGAGCAATCTCAACCAGTGAAGAAGGAACAACCTCACTATCCAACATGGACTCCCCCAAATTACCAGCGGTCTGAGTCCGCAGAATCCGCCTAGTAGGCGGCTGCTGGTCGGATCCCCTTTTACTTGACATCTTTGACTACTACCACCGATTAGCTAAAGCCCCCCGGTTTTACCTGCAGAAATTCATGAAACAGGCAATTTGAAAAGGATAGATGGAAAGTGAAAATAAAGAAAAGAAAGAAAAGAGGCATCATCATTAATAGTACACTAATCCCAAATAATCAAACTTGAACTCCTCAATCTGATTTTGAGAAAGCCATAGAACATAAATCAAAATCAAAATTCTCATACTAAATAGAATTCTCACTTGGGTTGTTGGTTGGGGTGTGAGATGATTATACACATCAACGGATGTTCAAATATTGGTACGCAACTTGAACCCTAAACAACTACACGATTGAGTCCACCACAGCAAAGGATTTCAACTATTACGCTTGGTTTAGTATGTTTTTCTATGTTGTATACTTGTCGAAACAATAGAAGACACAATACAAATAGCAGTTTTCTTTGCATTTCATCAATTTGATTTCAGAAAACAGGCAGAGTGACATGGATGAATATCTAAACAAGTAAACATAAATAGAAACAACAGCCAAATCCCAAAAACATCCCTGTTCTATTGGTAACAAACCCAGAAAAAAGTTACAACAACAATTTATAACCCGAATTGGGAGTCAACTACTGTGTTCTTCTGACTTGTCAAACATGTAATAACATAGGAAAGCATAGAGCTTTCATTTGTTTACTTAATAATTACATAGGAAAGTCTAAGAACTTCCATTGCTTTACTTACTTTTCCAAGCAACCGCACAAAGAAGAGAACTTTCAGAGAAACCAACATCTGGGCAGTTACAGGAAAGCAAAGTAAGTAAAAAAATTACCAGCTGATATAAAAGGGACATCCAAAGCTTCAAGAAGAAGTTATCTTCTGCATGATCATCATCAACCCAGAAACTTCTCACTTTCAAAGAAAAAATTTCTTCATAGACAGCGCAGAGAAGGAAAGAAAGAAAGAAGGAAAGTTACAGACTAGTGTCTAACCGAGAGCAGTGCAAGTAGAAGGCACATGTAGAGAAAGAGAGAGAGAGAGAGAGAGAGAGAGATGGAGGAGGTGGTGGGTCTGGTGGTACCTATGAAAAAGGGGAAGCAACGACAAGAAGCCAATGGTTTAGTGTTGTCCACACCAGAGGTATTCTTTGTACACTTGTGTTACACCAACAACAACATGCCACCTCACTAATGCTGCATCCCTCTAGTCGCTTCTCTCTTTATTAGAAGATTAGGATGATAATAAAGAAAGAAAAGGACTTGGAAAATTTCCGTAAATGCAGCCAAAAAGATTGACTATGAAAGACGCATGTGAAAGGAATAGTATAGGTAACGAAGAGAGGCAAGGTTTGGTTTTCACTTTTCTGAGGTTGTGTTAGTGGGCTTGAGTACACCTGATTACTCCTAGTTGTACAAGGGAGGAAACAGGTGGATAGGTTCTTTAAAATGCTGTCCCGCCGCCGCCTGACTTTTGCCGATGCGGAACATACGGGGTTTGTTGTTTACTGGGGGCATATGCATCTGTGTGCTGCCATCCCTTTCATTATGTTCGAGTTTCATTATTCGTTCTTGGAGACTAAAGGGGGGCGTTTAAAATCTCTGTCAAAATGAAGTTACAACAAGAGTGGAAGATTGTTACCATGTTTGTTTTTATCGGTTGCTCGATTTTGGAGTGTCAGGTTAAAAATTCTAGAAAAAACAGAGTCAACTTTGTCTTCGGAGTCCAAATTTGACTAAAGAGCAACAGGGTGCCAAAATAAGAAGGATTTGGCAAATAAATCTCCTTTGCTGTATAAGATTAGGCAAAAGCATAACTGATATGATAAGTGAGTTTTCCTTTGTCGTTGCACTGCACTGCAATTTGCAGGTCAAGTGAAGTCCCATATATGATAGATATCTCAAGATTAATGAATGACCAAACACATTATTGTTCACTACACTACTCATGGTCCACATGCACATGCATGGCCTGACTTCACTTGACTTCCATGATCTCATTTGATCTCCTTTACAAAGATATATTCATAATAATCCGATCACCTGGAATGAGGTTTCATATTCCAAGAAGTTTTTCCAGAAAGAGAAAAAACTCAATTATGCATTGTTTTTATTTATTCTTAGCAAATGCATTATTTTATGGTTGTCCCTACAAAGTCAGGTTTCCTCTTTTTGATTGGGTGGAAAGCTGTGCCAAAAAGAACTCTTCTGCTGACGAGAGCATGCAATAACCGCTATTCCAGATCATTTTTCTTTTGCAGGTTAACTATTATCCGGAGTTGAAGTGCAGTATTTAGAGGCTGTTTGGAAGATAAGCTGCAGCGTGTGAGAACAGTGCCATCACCGACCAGACCGACACGTCACCCAAGGGTAACCGGACGCGTCGGTAATTT
>STGP01043165.1:473-11876 GCA_004918865.1 Caryocar brasiliense
GGAACACAGCCAATTACATTCCAACAAGAGATCAAGGTCATAGGCAAAGTTGGCCAGAAAGAGCATTTTTTTTATCACAAACCTTTTCTTTTATGTTTCCTAATACTTAAGAGATAATTAGAAAAACCAGCAAGGCATGACTGGTCAAACACAAGCATAATCCTCAATAATATAAAGGCTTGTTTGTAAACCACCAAAAAGCCAATTTCTCTACTAATTTAACTGTTAAGGTAATTTTAGAATTTTAAAAAATTCATCCACACAATATAATTATCAGACAAAAATAAAGTTACCAAACAAGCACTGAAAGTACAACTGAATTATTTAGCAACCACTATATAACTTTATGAAAATAGTACCAAAAGCCTGTTGACATTGTGAAAAATTTTGTAGATGATAGGCAACACACCTGCAAATATCTCGCAACATTTTTAGCCGCCTTCTCCAACTAAGTTTCTTCTTCTGACCACTCAAATGGATCAGATTATACAATGATCCCATCTCCATGTACTCGGTAACCATTGACAAGCGTGGAGGCTTGGTGCAACCACCCAAAAATAAGATCACTGGAAAAACCAGCACGGGAGAGTCAAAAACAACAAAGCCAATAGGACGTCGGATATAATGTGCAACCAGTCCAGTTTTGATTTTCTATCAATTAACTGATTTTTTTTATTTTTTTAATAAAATTATTATTTAACAAAATTTTAAGAATATAAATATATTATAACATGAAAATAAATATGAAAAAAATTTATTGATTTATTTATATCATACTAAAACTTTATAAAATAATGTTATTTGGTTTGGTTTGGTTCATCCAATTTTTCAAATCTACGAACCAGAACCAAAAATTTTAAAAAGCCAAAAGCCCTGTTTGTTTCAAACAACTCTTAGTTTTTAGCTACTATTTTAGCTTTTAAAGATATATTTATTATTATTAAAAAGTTTTCCACCGCACAATCTCAAATTTACAACTAAAAGCTAACAAACCGAACACACATTGCTAGACAATCAAAACTCATGCTTTTCTTTGGGGTATCTCTGTCACTTTACAGTTCCAAGTCTTTAACCATGATATGTGGCATTAATCATATAACTTACAAAATAGCAAGTGAAGACGGAGTTATTACCATTAGGATGACGAAGGCGGCTGGAAGAAAAGACATGCATGGTACCACACAGGACATGGTTAGAAATATGAATAAAAAGGACAAAAGTAAGAGATTCAGCATATTAAGAAGAAACCTAAGAATTGATATCTCATTGCAGAAGTCTTCCATGTTTTCTGAAGTTAGATCTTGCTCTAGGAAAACCTTGATTGCAACATCTGTTCCATTCCACACTCCACGGAAAACCTCCCCAAAAAACCCTAGAATATAAGAAACATTCAACAAAATTAAATTAGCGAAACAACTCTAAAGGAAAAAGACAGGAAAGAAGAAAAAGATGCACAGCAATGAGGTTGCTTGATAATGATAATATATCAATTGTATTCCATGCTCCAAAGCTTTGATAATTCTTATAGGTTGGGGGAATGTGAAATTGCTTCTATCAAACAATGTTTACAAATAACTCCATTCATGAAATAAAAAGCCATATCGCAAATTCCTTGGGTTGAATATATGTGAATTTTCAGATTAAGACCATTCTTTCTTATTCGTGGGAAAATGTCAAATCTTCATTCCAAAAGTCTCAGTTCAATAGAAAGAAGATTTCTGTAGCTAAGCATCCTAAGTTTTAAGCACTTTCAGTAGCTTTTATCCAATTTTCTTTTTCCTTCCCTAGCCTTCTTCTATGGCCTTTGTAACATGTATGCCGACCATTATTCGTGTATCCTCACACATGAATCTGAGACACATATAAATGTGCTACAATGCCCAATACTTTCCCTGTTTTGCTGCAGCTATTATGATATTTGACACCCAATGCTAGACTGAGAACTTCAATATTAGCAAGTAACATACTCTTACTGCATGCCATAGCAGCATACTATTCATAGAGGCTTTTGAAATATAATTGCGTATACATATCAGATCAATGCAAAACACAGAACAGATACATGTAAAATGTGGCAGCACAGGAGAAAAAAAAAATAAATTCAAGCTAAGAAGAAGGCTGAGAATTAGAGCAAAAATACTTACCAATCCCAACACGAGTTCCAACAGTTAACTCTGAAGAATCAATATTCCATTCCTGGAATGGCAACAAAGGCTTATTGTGGAACATGGGAGATTCAAGAATTTTATTCCATGTCAAGACCAAATCAGCATTTGCTCCATAGCCGGAAGGCCCACTTCTATCAGAAGTTTGACACCTATAATCATGTGGAGAAGACGGTAATGAGATTGCCTTCTGAGAATTTATGTGGTCCCTTTGAAGATTATATAACACAGACCTTCCACCAGATATCTCATCACGACGAAGATCAAAATTTGACACCTGAAACAGTGCACAGAGTAATTAACTAGGACTATGAAAACCGGGACGATAGAAAAAAAAAAAGATTTGGGTTAGGAACAATACGATTACCTGCCTGATTAACTACACAAGCAAAAAATTAAAAGATAGAGCAACCATGAAAAGAAATCGCTAGTTTTATTCACACTTTCAAACAAAAATAAAGACAAAAAAAATATTCCAACAAAATAAATGCAATTACATGGAATTCGCTGCTAGATCTGCTCGATCTTCCCCAGCTCAATATCATCACTTACACAATCCGAGTTATTATAAATTTATTCGGTACTTAATCACATAATTCTCAAGCCCTTTCCCAGCAAGCTTTAATTATATTTTCTGTTTCACCACTCTTACGTTTTGTATCCTCATCCCCTTGACAATCTCTCATGACCATGAAAATATCACCTATATGCCAGAGTACCTTAATGCAAGTGTCCCCCAACCCCAAAACCCAGAAAAAAAAAAGGATACACTATACAACTATTAAAATATGTTGATGACCCAAGTAGTGGAAAAGCACAATAAGGAAAAAATTAGCATATCTCAATCAATTTCATATCCAACCTTGAAGAATGGCTATATAGGGGTTGTGCCGAAAATGGCCTCGTAGGGTAATTGTGCCCATGTTAACATGTCCACGTTTCTCAAGGGTTCTAAAGGAAAGGTTGTACCTCTTCACAACAAGCAGAATAAGTCACATATAAGTGGATGGATCATCCCACATCCTAGCTGGAAAAAGCTAATTACTACAACCTACATCATGGTGGTAGGCAAACACACAAACCCACAGGCGTGGGTGCAAGCACAAGCACAGAAATCAATTAATTAGCTGATGCCAAAGCAATACTTGACCCTGTTGCAGGAACTGTAGCCGTTCACAAACTCCACTGGAACTATTAGCCAATATGAGAAACATATAATCAGAAAAATACATCAAAGCAAATGCATTTATCATGACAAACTACCATATTATGTACCTGACTTTAACAAGGGTAATATATTGACAAAAAATGGAACAATTTTACATATTGCTATGCTAAAGTCCATCTCAACAAAGGCAAGAGAAGCATACATTTCTTTGAAGATCTGAACCATTGTCCTTGTCATCCAACTTATTCATAAATGACCTATCATCTCCCTGTTCCCTCAAAAGACGATTTTGCTTCAAAGATTCATTCATTGCACGAACAGTCCTGAAAACAGGTTCACCAAACTTGTAAACCGGTCCATATAGGAGGATATCTGTCCTTTAGAAACCGAATAACAAGGTTGTCCCAATTCAATCAGGGAAAAGTTCAAATGAAAGAACCGATCATAAAAAAAGAAACAAACAGTTGGGATTTGAGTGTAGGATTGGAATCATTCATAGATAAAAGAACCATCAATCTTAGTACCTTACAATATCATCACCAATCTCTGGTGTCAAGCTAATGCTTCTTCTTCTAATTCTACGCACTTCTGAAGTTGATGCACCCTCTGACCTGTAGCTACAAGGGAAAAGTAAACATTAAAGCAGTTCTTAGGATGAAACTATACTACAAGAATGACACTGTTACTAGATGAACAGAAGGAAAATCAAATAACCAAACTGTCAGGGAAAATGGCATGAGGGCTCACTCAAAAAACCCTCACCCTTATTTTCTATCCTTCCTTGTCTTTCTCCAATCTTTTCTTCTCTCCTCAATCACTATGCTACCAAAACTTTGCTAATATTAACCCAAACAAGAACACCATAATCTATCTGTTTTAGATTCAAATAAGATAGTCACAAGAAAGAATAAACTGAAGGAGATACAAAAATTATCCAGATCATTGAAGAACCTTGTCATTACCAGCTAAGGAATCAAGAAAAAAATCAGAGATTTTCTCGATAATAAAAGGTGGGAAAGAAACTCTTATTTGAGACACCATTAATCAAACTAATTGAAAAATCATCTACCACATTTTTTAAAACTATATTAATTACTTAATCCAATATTCTCAAGAACTCACAAAATTTCCCCACCTATTGTTTTTCACTTAAATAATGCCAGCCAAATGCATTACTTAGCCCCTATTCTACCTTGTTAATAAAGAGCTGACTTTGTATCAACACCAACAATTAACTAAATCGTTCACTGTCAGCCAAAGAGCCAGAAGACAACCCACCAAAAGCTATAATCTAGAACCAAATGTAAATTTCAGGATTACCTAAGAAGATTAACAATTCCCTTGTCTTGAGAAATACAAACTTTGGGAAGGCTCATTGGATTAAAAATAAAATAATACTAACCTGAAATCACATTTAAGAAATTATCCATTCATTATCTACAAGGTGATTGAATGGCGCTCAACACGTTGGCACACGCATTCACATACACAAGAAAATGGAATCTTTTCATCTTGCTTTTTCCAAGAATCAGAAACAATGCAGTAATCTTAAAAAACGTTCAGATAATTTGAACAAAAGATCTAGCAACCTTGACGTAGCCACATCATCGGCATAATCTCTAATTGAGTGCCTATCACCACTTAACATGGACCGTCCCTGTCCTCGGAATGAAGGATGCTCTGGACTGCAAAACCAAGCTCTATGAACAATAATAACCAAAACCTCCCATGAAAAATGTATGCTCAGATATTGAATTTTACAAGTACCTTGCATAAACTTACCTTAAACTTTTTTAACATACTCATTCTAAGCATTCCACTAGACCTTAACTAATTAAATCAGGCCTAGTTAAAACAAAATTTATAGTGAATCCAGATGGTACAAAAGCCAAACTGAAATTAAGTGCATAGGAAACTGCACGCTATGGTGGAAAAGAAATCTGTATGATATGAATGTTAAACTTAATAAGTTCATACTGCCTTACATGGTCACCCCACTATATTCATCATTAGTTATCAGAACAATTATGTCCACTAAACACAAAAACCAAGGGAGCACATGTTGCCAGAATTCAAAAAGACATCCATGGAAAACCTTATCCGCTCAATCAAGAAGAAAAAGAATTTACATGCAAAAGCACTCTTTAGTCGTGGATATTAAAAAAAACAAAAAAAGAGAAACTTCTGATCAGAAGAACAAAAAAAATTAGTCCTGATTATTGCGTGTTTTGACATTTAATAAAAAAAGCCAATCAAAACACAAAAAGGGCATAAAAGAAACCTTGAACTAGCAGTCCGCTGCTCAGCAATGACCTTTTTCCGGCTACGTCGCCAAAATGTTGTTGCAATATTGGGTTCACTATGTGATAAACTGAATAGAAAAGAAAAAGACGGAAAAGTTCAATCACACACATCCCACATTGTTCAAAGATAATGCAAACTGAAAACTATCATTTAAAAACAAAGAGCCTATACAAGAATTGTTGTTACTAAAGCAACTTATTGCAAAGAAGAGAATCTCAGGAAAAAAAAAATCCAAACGTTACTTTAATTTTCTGTCAATTGAGGTGGCAGATCGCAACATTATATTCCGCAATGAAGAACCAGACACATTTGCCGATGCCTCCAATTTCCTCTGGAACTGAAGACTTTCATCTTTCTCTGCACTGTGTGCACAAAAATAAGAGCATTAAGAACCTCATATTACATTTGTCAGCCAATAAAATGTTTAACGTGGCTGCAAAAAATCAATCAACACCATTTGCTAACCTGTCGGGATCTACTCTCTCTGGAAAACCATACAAAGGACTGTTTGGTTCTAGTGGTGAATCACAGGAATCATTTTCTGCAGAATCGCTCTCTCCTGCTGCTGAAATATGAGTCATAAACAGTGCCCTGGATGACCGAGGCATCAGCTGTCCAGGAAACCGCATAAGATCAACCAATAATTCCACAGAATTCAGCACTACTATCACAGACATGTGCTTATATGAGTCTGCACACTCAACAGCCCCGTCATTTGGTAAACCCTGTATAAGAAATCCAAAACAAAGGATAAATATTTTCAGATACAATGTAAGCTGATCAGCCATAAATAGTGTTTCAAACATAATTCTTTTCATTGGACTCAAATTCTCAAGAGAGATTAACAGAAAAAAGGCACAAAGAGAGCAGTTTATGGCACCGACAAAAGATAAAGCTTACCACCATAAGTCTACTTTCAAGACCAACAGCATCTGCTAAAACTTTAAACAAGATGGCTCGGGGACGGCATGACCCATGCTTTATTTGGCCCAGCAACTGGACACCTCGGTTTTCAAAAATGTGGGAGGCTTCCTCTAGTGCAGCTTTTGCTGGACTTTCCACGTTCGGTCTTTTATAAAAATCAGAAACCTGCTTAGGGAATGGCGGAAATCAAAATCACCACAAGAGCAAGTGCTAAACAACAAATGATTAGTATCAATTAGAACATGGAATATGCAGATAATCTATTAAAACAGCATATTCACAGTCCAGGAAACTGCTATTCATGTTACCACTGCATTTAAATAGCACATTGAGAATGCACCAACAGACACGTCTACACAAATAAGCTCGCATATGCAAATTTTCACAAATAAGCATATAGATATTGGCAAAGCAATCCAAATTCTGGACTACAAAGGGGTATCCTTGACATCACTGAAGTACAACACAATCATGAAGGCACAAACAGAGGGAAACACAATATGAGTTATGATCAAAATAATCAGAAACACCAAACAACAAAAGAAAACACAATAAGTCAGTTTAATTGGGTGGTTTTCAGCTGACTAATTGGTTTTTAGCTATTAATTTGAAAATTGTGTAGTTGAAAACATTTTAAAAATGACAAATACATACTAAAAGCTATTTTAATAGCCGCGGCTTTTAAAACAAACAGGCTCAAGGAAGGAAAGAGAACAAAAGCGAAATTGCATCCACATCAAATGAAATATCATAAAACCAAACAATCAAGAAACTCTTACCAATCCAGCAATCTTCCTTATCATAGCAGCTGGATTTGAACCCAATCCTTTAACCAGTGCAACAATCAACTGCTTCAGCATGGACAGCTTTTTATCTTTCTTTGCATCTACAAGAATGATATCAGCCTTGAAACCTTCAGCCACCAAAGCATGAATATCCTCTAAAGTCGGAATACTATCAAAAAGCTCCTTGAGCTTTTTATCCTGTCCACAATAATATATCGTTGTGACAAATCATAACAATGAAAAATAGCCAATAAACTCTGCATATGTTGGAAAAACACTTTGTCCCTCCCACACATTTTATCCAGTTTGCAATCATCATAGAATAAAATTAAAAATGCTTTATACTATTGTACTTATTTGACTTCCAAACAAGTAACTAAAAAGGATTTCCTAGAAGATCACGCTATTTGGTATTTTGAAGATAAGAATTTTGCATTGATAGAGCATTGTGGATAAATTGCAGGGGAGCAGAAACTTTTTAGGAGAAACATTTGAGTATCACAGTGTCGTCATTCGTTTCTGCATTGTGTGGGTACATCAAATATGTAAAATACATTTTCCAGCATATCTGGTGTGCACAAAACCATTTCCTTCAACATTGTGTCATCAGAATCTGATCATTGGATGCATTGACTTTTCACTGGTTTCAAAGTAAATGAAATCTAATGATATAAGTTGGACATTTATGCGTTAGCAGCACCCATTAGACTTCTTAAAGGTTCATTATTATCAATGTCATATCAGCTAGAAAAGCTGCTGACACTTAAAGATTAGGTTTGGTATTTCTGCTAATAGCACGCCTCAAAAAACAATACTTTTTACCTCACTGACGACAGATGTATCAGGACTGCTTTATACAAGTTTTTTAAAACCCAGCTGGATGAAACTCATTCTTAAAGAGATTCTCAGTATGAACTAAAAAGAAAAGGTCCAACAGCATAGATTGTGGCCAAAATAGCAAAAGAGTTCAATAGAACTTATAGCAATTTAGGTACGGTAGGCAACAATCCCAGTTCAAACAACTCAATATTTTTTCCTCACAACCGTCCCTTTCATTATGCCTGATGTCGATGGATGCACAAATAACCACCTACCTAAATTCGTCTTCCAAGTGCATTTTCCAATGCCACCATTTTATGACCAATCTCCATATCATTAGTCAAAAGATTGCCAACAAAAAATCAACCATTTTATCAAATGTAAGTATTGCAATAACATAAAACCAATGACTCCCTTTTATACACAAAGCTATTATTTTACAACAAATAGGTCCACCATCTATCCTCACATATGAAAGTTCTAAACTTTTGGTGCCATGTCTTCCTTTTTCTCACTATTGATGGGAGTGTATCCTAGTCCAAGATCTTCTCGATTTCCCAAAAAAAAAAATGTTTGAAAACAAGCAACAAATGAGGAAGAGATTGAATCCCCCAAAAGTCATAACCCCCCCTTTTTGTCCAACAAATACTACAAACAACCATTACTTGCCTAATTGGATCAACTGTCTGATAACCAAAAAACCAAGAAATATCCATCCATTTATTGTCTCATGCTGGGGTTTCTAGTTGGTTTACAAAAGCAAAAATCAGAAAATAAAAGATTTGAAATATAAAAACTACTATTAGTTCTAACCTTTGGAAATAACAAACATAAGGGACAACAAGGATATGAATTTTCTAAGGTACAATTAATAATAAGATAAACAGGACAATCGCTAACCAAAAGTTTTCAAACAAAAAGAGGAATAAAATAGAGTTAGAGTGACAGCAACATCACTTCTGACCCCTTAGAGAAACACCAGTTACAGCAAAGAATCAACAAGAGCACTTATAACTAATTATTGCCTATAGGAAACAGTATTTTAAGTTCTCACCAGTATGACAGAATAGAAACCATTTGGTATTTTTTCTGAAAGCATCCCTGTGCTCCAGAGAATTTGTGATGCAGTCTGTGAAGACAAACTATCTTCCTCATAACTTCTAGGTGATTCTTTATTACTCAAAGTTTCTTCTTGAGAAAGTAAAGAAACAGATTCAAATTTCTCCATAAAATCTGAGCCCCAGCATGCAGCATTAGAAGCCCCTTGCTCATTTGGCCCTGCACCATCTCGCATCTCCTCCATTTTCTTAAGCAAATTGGAGACAAAACCATCTCAGCCCCAACTCCTTACCCCATAGAAGACCTTTTCAATTTTGAAGTAGTTCTTAGACAACACGCTGTATCACAAACCTCTGTTCCTCCAAGTTGTTTGAGCTGGAGGCCATCTGACCTGAAAAACCAAGAGGATACTTAAAATCAGTGGAATTATTAAGCAAGAGAACATCATCTAATATTAAGTAGCTTGTAAGAACTAAGCTTTAATTGATTTAAGCCAGGAGTTTTAAAGGCCATAAGTATTTATATCTTAGGATAATCTTCTAAATAATGGGATATTGGTTTTGAACTAGCTTCAGAGATCAAATTAAGCATTTTCTGAGCTGTTCTAATTACAGTCCTCGTCCGGTGAACAGTACTACCAACAGTAACTGCAGTGACTAATTAAGGTTTTGTGATGATGGTAGGGATTTAGGTTTTTATTGAGGATTTTAAAATGAAATCAGATGAGAGATGTGACTGAACAGAAAGAGTCTAAAATCATTTATTCATCACAACTAAAAGCTAAATGCTTCCAGAATTTCTGTAAAACTAATCCCACAGTGCATATTATTGAAATTGATAGATCAATTGAAAAAAATTGATAGATCAAACATATAGAGATTCAACTAAACCTACTCCTAATTAGACTGGTGCTAGACAAGAATTAGAAAACCATTAGTAATTGGGCTTGGAATTCCTAGTAAGCTATAAACTCCCAAATAATATAAACAATACAGATTAAACAAGAGGTTATAATAGTTGCAATACAAATTCAAAAACCTTTAAAAATACTCCTACATGACAAGGAAGAAAATACTAATAAGTAAACCTAATATTATATCTACACTACAATTCTAAATATCTCAAGGTCTTCACTTGTTCATTCTTGCACTCAATAATGTCTGCATCAACCTCCTTCCAGATGAGAACAGCAATGCACTTAGCAGAATTCAGAGATAAATAAGAATCGAAACTACCAATTCCTCTTGGTGAAAGGGGAAGGCCATTGCCTCTATTTAGGCCCCAACTCCAAGGAATTCAAAGTTGTCACATAATCAAACTGAACTTTGAGTATGGATCTCCACAAACTCAAATACAAATGTTGTAGGAGAATTAAGCAAGAGTGGTACAGGGTAAAATGTACTTGATTCTTTCTCCAAACCAACCATCAGGGGGAATGCTGCCGAAGCAGAGAAGGAAATATCAGGAACGTCATTGAGTACTGCTCTCCTCTGAAGCTTCACAATCTTAAATCAAACTGGCAGCTTTGAGCAATTTTTCCCATTCCTATGGGCATTCCAGTCCAGCCATTAGTTTGGCATGGCAAAATACATGTTCCGAACGTAATGACCAGCAAGTCCACACCACAATCACATGCTACCATGCTTGCTTACCATTTCCCAATGCCTCACAATGAATTTTTGGCATCTTCTAACAAGTTCTTCACTCCCACAGCAGATTAAAACAATCACACACTTAACCCCATGCACGGGCAGCCAAAATGGCATCAGAAACCGACAACACTAACCTAAACCAAATACACATCATCAAAATATGGCAGAAGCCAACGATGAGCCGCATTGGCAACACCGCGATCCTCCAAAGCGAAATGCCCAGAAAAGCTCACTTTACAAATGCATAACATCATCATTTTGCCAATTCAACCCCAAAATTCTCGTCCCAATCAAAAACCGTTCCATTCACACATCGAATTCACCGACACAATTCGTCCGATCACACTTCCAATTCCCTAAACGATCGAAACACAGATCCAAAACCTTTGAAATCTCTGCCCCAAAAATTCAACCATAAACCTAATTTTTGCACGAGCATTTTACCTCCCAAGCTTCAAAAGAATCAACTAAAACAGGCCGCCAAATTTTACGCATCGAACTACGGCCAGTTACTCTAAAATAAATAA
>STGP01043491.1:0-11045 GCA_004918865.1 Caryocar brasiliense
TTCTAAATTTATTTATTTACATAATTTTTTTTTATTGTTTTCATTATTTACTTTCTTTTATTTTTTCAACGCGAAAAGACTCGATCTTGACCCGAACCGGAGGCGGCCGAGCCATGGGCGTGCCCGCGTTCTACAGGTGGCTAGCGGACCGGTACCCGCTCTCGATCGTCGACGTCATCGAGGAGGAGCCGGACGCGAGCGGAGTCGTCGACGCCTCGAAACCTAACCCTAACGGCATGGAATTCGATAATCTGTACTTGGACATGAACGGGATCATTCACCCTTGTTTCCATCCCGAAGGCAAGGTATGTACATATCTATCATTATCAACCTATACATGCATACATACATACATACGCACACATATGCACGCTTGTGTTTTAGGGTTTGTGTAGAGAGAGCTTAATAAGTGCTTTGAGTTTTGGAAAGGATTTCCTTACTGAGCTGGTCTGGTCCAAGCTCCAGGTTTATTGAAAATTTTGACCTCTCATTGCAAGAATTTGATTGTGCTTATGGTTGTGTTAGTTAAATGTGTCTGTGAGTCCGTGCCTTGTGATGTCTATGCCCTGTGCTGTTTTTTCTTGGTTTAGGACGAAATGCGATATAAAAAGACTGTTGTGTACATTGCGGGAATCCAGACTGCTGCTAAAATATATCTTCCCAACTTGGGAAATAGTGATTGTGTTGGTGTCCATCTTGGCTCATGGTCGTGTCTAATTATGTTGCGTGTGTGAATTTGCAAAGTGGGGGAAATAGTAATGAAGTTTCCGACTAGGTGAAGATAGGCCCGTGATGATTACCACTGTCCCTTCCGTTAGGTTTAGGGTTGCGTCAATGTGTACATTGACCACATTGAACCCTCAGATTATTTTAGCTAATTGGTTGAGTTGAAAAGCAAAGTTGGGCTTTTTCTGTGCTGGATATTCTTTGGAGTACAAAGGTGGTTTTAAAGAGTGAACTAAAATTTTGGAAGTCATAAAGCAGAATACAATTGCACTTCTTCATATGTTGTTTCTTATATCCTGATATCCTTTTCATTTAGTGGAATTGATTTTCTTTTTCATTCTGCATTGTTTATCCACCTATTAATGGACAAGAAAGTAACCTGACATTCTGTTGTTTTGTGTTCTTACAGCCTGCACCTGCAACTTATGATGATGTTTTCAAGACAATTTTTGATTATATTGACCATCTCTTCTCATTGGTTCGTCCAAGAATGCTTCTTTTCATGGCAATCGGTAAGCTTTGTACCCAATTTGTCTACAGTGCCATTTCTGTTTCGCATCAAACTTACTTCTGAATGTCATAGATGGAGTTGCGCCGAGAGCAAAAATGAATCAGCAACGAACTCGGCGTTTCAGAGCTGCAAAAGATGCTGCTACCGCAGTAAGATTTCTCTCACAGAATTTTAATGCCACCTATATGGAATCTAGTTTTAACTTTTTATTTTTGGCTAAAAGTATCTATTGAAGTGGTTTAATTTCTGCCCTCTGATTTCTGATGTCTCAGGAAGCTGAAGAAGAAAGGTTGAGGAAAGAATTTGAGGCTGAGGGGAAACTGTTATTTCATAAAGAAAAACCGGAAACATCTGATTCAAATGTCATCACCCCTGGCACTCAATTTATGGCAGTACTCTCGGTTGCACTCCAGTATTATATACAAGCTAGGTTGAACCATAACCCAGCCTGGCAGTCTGTAAAGGTGTGATTGATGTTGTCCTTTCACTTGGTCACTCATAGATCGGATCGTTCCTTCTTGTGGAGTAATCCCCTCTATATCATTTTCCATATATATATTTGGCTTCCAGGATACATTTGTTTTTCTGAATTTATTTATGCGGCTTCCTTGTGTAATTATTTGAAGGTTATTCTTTCTGATGCAAATGTTCCTGGTGAGGGGGAGCACAAAATCATGACATACATAAGGTTACAGCGTAACCTCCCTGGATTTAACCCAAACACGCGACATTGTTTGTATGGTCTGGTGAGGTTGTTTCCCAGTTGTAGGCCGTCATTGTTTCTAAGTTTGCTGTTGTTGTCATTTACTCTTTCATAACAATTGGTCCTAACCAAAACATTTGGTATATGATGATCAGGATGCGGATTTGATCATGCTGGCTTTAGCTACTCATGAAATTCACTTTTCTATTTTAAGAGAGGTTAGTGTATTGTGTCTCATGAAGTATTCATCAGTTCATCTATGTATAGCGCATGGTTAATCTTAAACACCCCTGGCACTCGTGCAGATGGTCACGTTTCCTGGGCAACAGGATAAATGCTTTCAGTGTGGTCAAACTGGTCATCTGGCCGCAGAATGCCGTGGTAAGCCTGGAGAGGGACCTGAAGATTGGAATGTGGTAGATGATACACCAATACATAAAAGGAAATATCAGGTTGGAGAAGAGCCATCTGGACTTTCAATTGTTCTTATTATTTTCAATATAAATTAACAACTGAACTGTATTATTATTTTGACAGTTCCTCAACATCTGGATTTTGCGCGAATATTTGGAGTATGAATTGGTCATTCCAAATCCTCCATTTGCAGTCAACATTGAGCAAATAGTGGACGATTTTGTATTTCTGTGTTTCTTTGTGGGCAATGACTTCCTTCCACACATGCCAACGTTGGAAATTAGAGAGGTATATTGATAACAGCAGACAGTTGTTAATTTAATTGTGGTGTTCTGAACAGTTTACTGAATAGTGTTCAATGTTTGATTAGATATCTTCTGCATGCATATTAATATATTCGCATAGCTTTGATAAATTACTTGCATTTTCTTGATGCTTTTATTGGGTATGTTAAATTCTTGTGCTGTCTTCTGTGTTCTATTTTGCCAATTGGTTTTTGGGGTCAATGCTATTGCCTGACTTTTATTTTGGTGGTTACTGTTTCAGGGTGCTATAAACTTACTGATGCACGTCTACAGAAGGGAGTTTTCTGCGATGGGGGGTTATCTTACTGATGCGGGTGAGGTAATTTTTCCTTTGTGTCGTCTATGAATCATGTAATTGCTGTGTGTTTTGCAGTATATGATTTATTGGGGAGCAGTTGTGTCTCATTCTTCTATAATTTTTTTCCAGTTGGGACTTGTGAATTCCTTTATTTGACAATTATCATTCTTTACTTTTATGCCGTGCTTTTATGGTGATTGCTTGTGGTGATAAGAGTTGAGCAACAAATCTTAAAAGGTGCCCTTTCTGTCTCTGCTAGATATATTAATGTCAAAATATCTTGCGTTTGCAGGTTTTCCTAGACAGAGTAGAACATTTTATACAGTCTGTAGCTGTTTATGAAGAACTAATTTTCCAGAAGAGGACTCGTGTACGGCAGGTTGTTCCCTTGTTCCTTTTTGTTCATCTTGCAGAATGCAACTTGTATTTGACATTCTTGCGTTCTTACTTAAAGAAAAAGCTATAATGTTGGATGAATGAATGTGTTCATGACTATACATTTGTGAATTGTGTTGAATTTCTCTTTTCTGAACCTATATGAAGTTTGTTTCATTTTAATAGATCAATGCCTCCAGCTTCACGTTGGTTTTGTTGGACATTCATGCTTCCTGTTCATTTAATTCTCAGTGATTCTTGAAATATTGTATTGGGTGGGATTGCTGACTTCTGAAATCATGATTTGGTCAACTCGTGATGGTGTTTTATCTACTTATTTAAAGTAAAACCACTGGATCTATTCTCCAATGCTGAAGTTAATTTTTATATGCTGCCGGGAAGTAGTGGGTAATATAAACTGGGAGAAAGATTTATCTATTCATTTTTTCATTTGAATACATCAGCTTTAGGCAGCTCACCCAGTAATGTGATTTCACTTTGGGTGCACGAGGTCTTAGTGTAATCCTTGGTGTAGTTCCTCATATGGATCAAACATGTGGAGTCCAGGAGTTGAATGCTGATGAAGTTTGTAGATTTGAGACCCTACACCCCCTCCCTCACACACACACACACACACACGTTAGGGGAGATGCACCTTTTAATTAGTTTTTGTTTTGTTATCTTTAAGTTTTAGAAAATGTCTTTTTTATTCTCATCATCATAGCTGGAATTGTTATCAGTTCTTGGAGAATAATGAAGAGATGAGGGCCAAAGCAAGAAGAGAGTCGTCTGAGGAGCCACCCACACCAGTCGTAGACAAGGTTTGTGATTGTAGCTCTTTATATAGCTGATGTATATCTGGATTTGACTTATTTTGTATGTTTTGAAATTGCTGGCAGACAGAATCATTCTGATTCTGGCAAGTGGCAATTTGGTATCAGCTTCGTTTTATGTTTTTCTTATGCATGTCTCCTTGTTCAATGGTACGCCTATTGTTGTTCGTCTAGGTGTTTCAATATGTTGCATCTCGTTCTTTTGTATACCCATTTCATTAAGTTAGAATGTCTTGCACTACTTCCACTTTTTGTTTACATTTTTAAGGCCTTTATCTAATATATGATCTTGAATTGGCTAGCTTAAGAATGTAAAGTTTAGCACATGTCCAGTTGCCCTTATGTTTTTATTTTAAGTTACCTAGTTGCTGGTTTTTCATTTTCAGGTTAAATTAGGGGAGCCTGGATACAAGGAAAGATACTACACCGAGAAATTTGAGTTGTCAAATCCGGAGGAAATTGAAAAAGTTAGGAAAGATGTTGTAAGTTGCATGTCTTCCCAAATTAAATGATTGGCTCTGGGAGCATGTGGATATACAGCTTCTTTTTTTCTGTTTTTGCCATTCTTGTTATTTATCCTTCCTCATCTGCCACAACTGCAGCTTTGTTCCGAATTTAGACCTTGTTCTGTGGATGATAGAATTCATTACACCAGTAATTACTTTCCTCTGGCAAATTCATACACCTGTAATTGTTGTGCTTGGGGGTGGTGGTTGATATATATGCCTTTTGTAAGGTGGTCTAGTGTCAGTAGTTTTATTGATCCTCCCACTATGACAGCACATTATCCTCAACATGTCGTTCCCATGACATGGTTTGATATAGTACCTGTCTTATTTTCTTTTGCACTTTTCATTTGGGATGTGCCAAGTATTTGTCCTAGCTGGTGATCTCTGAAATTACTTGTTACTTTAGTTAAAAGACGGAATTTTATTTCTTTTGGAATCTCTTGATTTCTTTATAATCTCTTGATTTTTTTATGAATATGAACATCAGAACAGAAGCTGAGTTGAGAAAGAATGTTAGAATGGGGAGGACATGATATAGAGCTTTTTGGGACTGCTTAGATGTTTTTTCTTGATGCTATACGATGCCCTTTATGGTGTTCCTTTACTGTCTAGTGTTTATAAGATGCCCCTAATGGTGCTCCTTTATTGTATAGTGTTTTTCTAGATGATATTAGTTAATGAAACGTAATTATTTTCTTGTTTGTTCAGATACTGAATTATGTTGAAGGTCTATGCTGGGTCTGCCGATATTACTACCAGGGGGTTTGCTCTTGGCAATGGTTAGTTTGATTTTAACTGAAAGTGAAAAATTCATTACACCTCTCTGGCATCTGTTCATTATTGCTTTAAAATAAACTTCATCAATTAAAGTCCAATTAGAAATATGAATTGGATTAAGGGATTTTTTTTGGTGTAAGTTCTTTTCGTTTTATACAAGAATGGACTTTTGACTGTTGGTAAATAAATGACTCATGGGCCAAAAAAGGGAATCAAAGGACCTTGATGTGGTGAGTGGGTCCAGAGTTTGAGGAATGAACCAGTAACTTGGGAAATCATATACCATATTCTACCTGTATAACCTCAAGCCTTCAATTAATTTCTAATCTTACATGACTGTTTTCTTCGACTGTTAAGTCACACATCTGCTTTTTGTTTTAGGTTTTATCCATACCATTATGCTCCATTTGCTTCGGATCTTAAAGGCTTAGTTGACCTGGAAATAACCTTTTTCTTGGGGGAGCCATTTAAACCCTTCGATCAGCTAATGGGTACCTTACCAGCAGCAAGGTGCTCTTTCTTTTTTATTTTTTTCTTTTTTACTTATTCTAAAATTTACATGCAGTATTGCATAAGTGGATATTCTATCATTTTTCTTCGGAAGAAAGGATATTCTATTTGCCTTATTATTCTCTTTGCTAACTATGGCTGTGGGCATGCTGCAGTTCTAATGCTTTGCCAGACGAATACAGGAAATTGATGACTAATCCATCGTCTCCAATGTACAAGTTCTATCCTTCTGGTAAGGTTGATTGAGGATCGATAGCAAATTTTGCCTCGTAGAAATTCTTAAATGCTTCATAAGGTAACTTCAGGTTGCTTTATGTGACAGATTTTGAAATAGACATGAATGGCAAACGCCAAGCCTGGCAGGTACATTCTTTCTTCACATTTGGATATACAGTTATTGTGTTAATATCCAGCTAATGAAAGTTATCCTACATTTCTTTGTTGGATGCAGGGTGTTGCCAAATTACCATTCATTGATGAAAGGATATTGCTTACCCAAACAAAGAAGCTTGAATACACTTTAACGGTCTGAATTTTGTTGTTCTGAACTATTTTCAATTCAGTTACATTGGTTGAAACAATATGTTCACTATTCTTATGTGTTTCAACTAATTGCATGGAGGCATTTTGTCTGCAATTTGGAGGAAATCAAACCACTGTGTCCGTGGCTTTTTACACCGGCCATGTTATTGGAAGCTAAACTCCGTGATATGCTGTAAAATTTTTAGGCCAAATGCTTGATAAAACAATTTAGGGAAATCTAATTAATGCCAAGAGTTCTATAAGAAAAATCTATGTATTTAACATTTTTTTACTTACAATGATTAGATAAAAATGGTGAGAGATTAGCTGTAGAGTAAAAGTCAATAATGATTGTACCATCTTAGGAGACAGCTGATGAAATTAATAGATGGCTCATGATGATTGTTGAGTCGTTGAAGTGTGCTAATATCAAATTTTTTACTTGCAGGAGGAAGAGCGTATCCGGAATAGTAGGATGCTGGATTTTTTATATGTCCATCCTGTTAATCCTTTAGCTCGACAAATCATCCAGTACTATCAAAGTAACAATCAATTACGCCCACATGAAAGATTTGCTTGGGCAATTGACACCAATGCTAGGTTTGTTTATATATGTATTTGTTAACCTTCAAGTTTGAAGATCTCTCATATTGATCATTTTGTTTGTGGTGGGTCTTAATACTTTATTTGCTGTTGACCTATTGCAGCTGTGGCATGAATGGGTACCTTTGGTTATATGAGAGGAATGTGTGGAGAAGTACAGTTCCTTCCCCCATCAGTGGGTTGCCAGATATACAAGATAACCAAGTTTTGTAAGTTCACTGTTACTGATACTATTGTGATAATGCTTACGATTCCTTTTATATCATGCCTGTTACTTTTGCTTCGCAGAAATATTACATATCTTAATCCTCAAAATCATAGACACATCCCACAACCTCCATGTGGTGTAGTTATGCCTGAGAAGGTACGTGATCAATGCTTCAGCAGTTGTTGTTGTATGTTGTTGAGGAGCAGAGAAGTTAAGGACATGACGTTTCTTTTATGATAGTTGTCACTAAAGATGGTGCTTCCAACAACTGTAAAGGATGATGGGATAGGTTTTGTGTCTCTTGACAACATTCATTTAATATAGAGATGAAATATTCATGTTGAGACATAAAAACTGTGACCATTCATTTAATTTAGGGATGAAATATGGTGGAAGACATAGTGCATCATGTTTAAAGTCTCTTTTGGTACACAAATGTCTGAATTGGGTCTACTGTAGTGTAACTTTATATAGTTTCAGTATCCGTATGGAGTCCTTGCTCCCTGCAGATGTGGAAATACATCCAGTTGCATTGATGATAGGCTATTCTCATTATGTCATTTGCTTAGGGAAATTGCTGTGCATTCTCACCATGAGGTCATGTTATTAGCTAATCTTTTACAAATATTTGAGGCATTTATGGTATATTTTTCTGCAGATTTTAAGACCTATAGATATTAAACCATTCCCAACGTTATGGCATGAAGACAATGGTGGCCGTAGACAGCAAGCTAGGGAGAGGTAGGAAAATTTCATTTGTTTGTAATGGTAAAACTAGCGTTAAATGTCTGGTGCTGTTGTTATTATAACATTGCTTGCTGGTTGAGGATAGTCTCATTTGCTCATCTCCTGCTGCATGCAAATATGCATAGTTGCGTTATGTTTGGAAAAGAGAACAAAGGCAGTATATTGGTGCTCATACTAGCCTGTCATTATCAATTATATGATGTCAAAGTTACCGTTTAGGTTTTATTCAAAACCTTCTAAAATAATACTTAGGACTTTGTTGTTGCTTGATGTGTCTGTTACACAGGCCACAGGTACCTGGAGCAATAGCTGGCCCTGTATTGGGAGAAGCAGCTCACCGTCTTCTCAAGAACACACTTAATATCAAGCCAAATGGCTCATCTACTAAATTGTTAGAGCACCAGTCGTATCGTAATATCACTGGCAATGTATCTAACAGACAGAAGCCTGCTGGACCGTCTAGCTATGAAAGGGGATATGGCAATGACCCAAATTATTATAACGGGTATCATAGTTACCAGCAAGGGCATTTTGGTAACTCAAGATATCCCATCTCATCAAATGGTGCACAAGGCAACCGAAACAGTTCTAGGACCCAGGACAGGGTACAATACCATGAGCAGAACCGTGACCTAAGGATGGGGATGTCTGCTTTGTCTGTTGAAGAAAATGTTAGGAGCAGGCCACCTGTAATGCTGTCACCTCAGATGCCGAATCCAGGATACAATCCAATTTTGCATCAGCAGTCTGTTCAGAATACTGGTCCACCTCCTTCGCCCCCCACGAAGTGGATCAATCAAATGTCAGCAGGAGATGCCGGGATGTACTTTAGACAAGAAACGGGAAAAAGGGGCACACAGGTGAAGCAGGTATATCAGGTTAAAACGCAGGTGCACCAGGAAACATCAAATCCTGGAGCTCGGGACATATCAGATGTAAACCGGCTGTAGCAGTTGACGATTTGGTTGAACCATATATGCATTCCACTGGAGGTGCTTCCTTTTAGTGGTTGTGAGGTTTATTCCTCCATTGAATTGGATCTAAAAGAGCAAGGTTTCGGAAAAAAAAAAGTCCTTGCACAGTCAGGGGACCAAGAAAGAAGCCATCGGTGGGCAACATATGGTGACAGATGCTTTCAACTTTAGTGTTTTTATTTTGGTATGGAGCACGCATATGTTGCACATGAATTTATCTGTTGCCTTTGTCTGGAAAATACTGAGATACACATTTCGGTTGTAATTAGATTGTAGGGTTATAGAAAACTTACTGCATTGTAGTCAGCAAAATTGTTGATTCACATCTTGAGGTTGTTATTAGTCTAGATGTACTTGTACTTGACACAGATTAAATTTCCAAGTTCTTTGGACTCTTGGAAAGTTGAAGAAAGCTTCTGAATGATTCTTCTTTGGAAAACCTTAGAGATGTTTGTAGTTGGAACATTTTCCACTTGATTCTTTTGCTTTTCCTGCAATCCCATCATTGTTATTGACTTGAAGTCGTTATAACTTGGAGTTGGTGCGTGAGCTTTTCACAGGTACAAGAAAATTGCGCATGGCACCATGTTCCTGGACAATGTGTGGCATTAGAATGCCTTCAAGGCTTTCTTGATTCTGGAATGGATGAAATGAATCTAATGATCAGTCACTCTCCATCAGAGTTTCCCAGGGCCAACTCTTCGAGTCTTAACTTTGACTGCATCCGCAGAAGAATATGTTGTGTTGGCTAAAAAGAAAGTGAAACATGTCGAGCTGTTCATCTAAACCAGTTCTCTATATGAGTGAGAGGTTAGAGTACAAAGGAAAATATGCTCTGCTTAAATTTCTCTACCAGTAGATTGATCCAGAGCTTGACCACTCTGACGGCTGATTGAAAATCTTTCAGAAATATAGTATATAGTATTAGCTCATCTATTCTGACTCTATTGTCACATGTCAGAATAAACTTCCAATACACTGCACATAGCATCATCAACCAAAAAAAGAAAGGAAAAGATCAACCCTGTTTGTTTTAGCTGGCAAGCTATTAAAATTTCTATAAGAACAGTTCTTCTAACCAAAACCAAAAAACCGAAGAGGTTTTGTAGACAGCTTTGACCATCAACTATTGCAGAAAATACCCACTCAAGAACAAGGTGAAGAAGAAGAACAAGCTCCCATATATCAAAAAGGCCTTTTGTCCAGAAGTGAGTGCATTGCCTCCCAATCCGAATTGCTGATTCTGTGCAAAACCAGCAATCTCCACACTCTTACTCTCAAAGAAACTCTTTGCAGCCCCACAAGTTGGACACCTCCAATCCACAGGCAATTTGTCAAATTGCAATCCTGGTGGGATTGGATAAGATGGGTCACCCACGGCCTCATCATACTTGTAACCACAAGACCTGCACTCATAGATTCCCGTGTTCAATACTGCAAACTTTTCTTCTAACCTCCTTTTATCAAACTTTTGTTCAGGTTCTTGAGGAGGTGTCTCTGGTGGTGGTGGTGAATTGTCTTGGTTTGAAGTGGGCGGTTTGTCTTCTTTGGACACATCCACGGAGTGAAGTAGGGTGAAATGAATCTTTTGAGGCTTATACAAAGAGTTGAATGGTAGTTTGGAGAACTGGGTTATTATGGGTTTTGGAGAGAGAAGTCGAGAAAAATGGAAGGAAAACGTTGGTCTTGTTGTTGCACAAGCCATCAAATAAAAATTGGTGTTCTGTTGTTGTTTTTGCTTTTCTGTGTTTCTTATACTAAGTACAATGGCTTGGACAAAACAAACTAAATAAAAGGACTTCTTAACTTAGGTGGTGGTGGTGGTGGGTTTCTGGGTGGAGGAGCAATGAAGGAGATCCATGGAAGAGCATATGGTGCGTTTTGTTTGGTGGATAAGGTGGTGGTGGGGAAGTATCAAAACAAAGATGGGCAAGCCAATGCCAACAATGGGCTCTACTGAGACTTTCCATGGTTGGATTGTTGGGTTTTAACCTTAAAAACGAAACCCAATTTTGCATGCACACGTTGCC
>STGP01043573.1:0-10698 GCA_004918865.1 Caryocar brasiliense
TTTTGTCAAGTAGTCACATATTATAATTTGTCCTCATTTATTGGAGCTATGTAGCTGTCATCAACTGCTGTCTGTAGTGTATAAAGAAAGGGAAGCGGTGAGCTAAAGCACCAGATTTCAAGTGGAGCTTTTTGCTTGGGAATATGATAGTAATTGGTTTAATTTTCTGTGTTTTTGGTGATGATATATTGTCGGTTTATTGTGCATGTGAAGGTTGCTCAACAATTTGGAGAGTGCATTTCCTTGCCCGATCAGACAATGGTTCAAGTTCGAGCTGTTTTGAATGTGGCAAATGCCACATTAGTGACTGTAGAACCCAGCAGTGAGGATGATTGGGAAGTTTTGGAACTGAATGCAGAGCAAGCAGAGTCTGCCATCTTGAAGCAGGTACTTGAGTGATTTCTTCCATATCATGGAATAAATATACTTTGAGAATTGCGGTTTGCTTTCTATAAAATATACTGCTCTAACTAGTAGGTTTTCTTAGATATAGTGGAATTGCAGTTGGATTCACTTTTTAATGTAGGTTTGGTTGGTTTTAGGTCTTCCATTCTTGTGGGGTTTAATTTGAGACAATGGAAGTGCAATATTGGCATCTTAAATAGAAATGGTTAATTTTCACCTAACAGCGACAAGCTTGATGTTTGTTGGGGAAAGAATAGTAAAGAAAAATTTTACTTTCATGTGTGCGTATAGAATGTTGTGGCATTCTTTTACTCATGCAATTATTTATTTATTTGTCTGCTGCCTTTTTTTGACAAAATAGAAAAATAAAAATGAGAGGTGGTATATACAAGAACACTTTTTTATTTTATAATCTCTCTCTCTCTCTCTCTCTCTCTCTTTAATAAAACAGGTCAGAATTGTTTGTGAAGGAATGAAATTTCCGTTGTGGTTGCATGGTCGCACTATCATTACATTCGTTGTGGTTTCAACATTTCCCAAGAAATCGGTGGGTAAGATGATGTCTGCTACTTCTTTCCATATGCTATTAATTTCCAGTAAAATTATAGAAGCATGGAGAAAATACCTGCAGCAGAACCTGCAAATCAATGCCAAGAAAATGGGTGTCTTTTTTTCTAGATTTTCAGTTTTTGTTTCATATATGTATTGAGGGTACATCGTGTTCAATTAGTATTCTCTCATTCTACTGGGTTATACCTAACCTATGTGATTGTTGGCAGTTCAATTTGTCCCAGGAACTGAAGTTGCAGTTGCTCCAAAGAGACGCAAAAAGGATGGGAAAAAACTAGATGACTTCTTGCAGACATCTAATAAAGGATACAATACTGTGAAGGCACTATTACGTCTTCAGGATTCAGACAGAAGATTGTTCCATAAAAGTGATCTCAATGGTGTCAAGCTGGGTGTTGCACTAACGTCTGTTGCCTATGTGCATCCTGAAACTGCTAAAAGGATTTCTCTGCAGTCTCTTCAGTTAGTCAATATAATTCCAAGATTATCATCAAAAGAGAGCGCAAAGAATCCAGTTAGTAATGCGTTGAGAATGAAAAGCACTTCAAATACTAAGGAAGTTAATGATGGGGTTTTAACTGACAAGAAGGAATCTCATCAGGCGATTGTCTGCATTTTGTTTTCAGATTCAGTGGCTAAGGGCCATATAAGGATACCCCAGTCTCTTCGTTTGTACTTGAGGGCTGGCCTACACTCATGTGAGTTAACCCTCTTAGAATTGAATGAAGTCAACTTATCTACATACCTCTAGATTGATTCTTTGAGAGTTTGTGGGGGGCTACTTTAGAACATTTTGACAATGAAAAAGGTTTACTGTGTTATTCTTGTAGCTTCATTCATTCAACAGTTTACATATATTATTTTATTTATGTCTAATTTTTTATCATGGTACTCTATTACCTTCAGGGGTCTACATAAAGGGATGCAATTCTGATTCCACGGAGGATCCCACCATACTTTCAATTTCTCCTGCCTACTTTAAGATGCTTGGACAGGATAAGGCTTTTGAGAATCATGGTGTAGACATCCTTGATAGTAATGAAACTCGAAAGCCAAGGAGTATAATCTCAAAAACTGTCACAGGCACCCTTATGGATGCTGTAGACTGGTCAGTCCATGATGATGTTGTTACTGCTTTTTCCCATGACCTTCCTGGTAATGGAGATGAAGAGGACGTGTATCAATCTCGTAACACGAAGGGATTGATAAGACTTCTTCGAGCATGGTTTCATGCACAACTTGATTCCATGACTTCAAGTGCTGGATTGGAAGTTGATTCATTAATTTTAGGGGAAGAAACATTGCTTCACTTTGAAGTCACAGGATATGGCTTTGGATCTGATGGGAAGGTTAAGTTACAGCTACCCTCTAATTCAAATGGATCTGTAGACAGATATAAGACTAGTGAAGTTCCAATGGAATTCCTCTACATACTTACGCTTCATGGAGAATCACCGCTTGGCAGAAAATCTAATGCATATAAGCTGTGTTTTAATCAAAGCAAAATGGACAATTTTGGAGGTTCAGAGTTGTTTGGAAAGCTGAAATTGGGTGATCCCATATCTTTATATACACTCAAAGAGAGAACATCTGTCAAAAGCTTCAGCCAAAATGCATCTTCTTTGGGCTGGATGGGAACAACCACCACTGATCTGATAAACAGTAGGTATTTTCTCTCCCAATTCCTGACACCTTGATGGATGCAGTATCAACTAAGCCCCTATCATTTGAAAGCTATGACAATCAACAAGCATAAAATTTAGTATTGATATTGATTTGTTATATTTGTCTATGCATGCTCAGATACATGCCTACAATTGACAGGTAGGACACATGAAATGTTTGTTAGAATATAGAGAATTGATATGAGTTTTCTTGTTTATTATTACATGAAAACATTTCAGGGTGGAAGCCTAGGCCCTTCTGCCACGAAAAGTAGCCTGAGTTATTGTCTTGACTCTTCAAATAAATCTTCTGACCATACCTGTTTAATTATTGGCCAACCTTCTATCATTTTATGTACAAGGTAGTATTAGTATGACAGATGATTAACAGTCTCACTGTTTAGGCTTTTAATTCTGGTCAATGGTAACTATCCCAAGTAGTCAAATGCCAGGTGCTTATTGATTTTTTTATCCTCAAAAAGTACTTGGAACAAGCTATTGAGAGTTGTACAAAATTGGAATTAGTGCAGAGCCTGCAATTTAGCACTGATGCTAATTTAAGTCAGCTTGATGACTTAGGTTTTATTTTTTTTATTTGAGTCCTCAAACAATTTTTTGTTTCTTGTGGATTTTGTTTTCTAAAAGAAAACATAATGCATGGTAGGATTGTGGTTTTTTGAAATCAAACTTGAGGTTTGACTTTTGATGCGGTGGCCGAGATTTGATCATTTTAACAACTTGGCTTCTTGATGTAGTTGGTAAATGCAATTGATATTATTTATCTGCATCCATGGTGTTTGCAACTGAGGGTGTAAATACCTGTTACTTCATTCCCTGACAAGGCCTAAAATTTCCCTTCTGTACAAATTTGCTTTGATGCAGGAATAATGGTGTTGTTATCTCCTTCCTCTAGGTCATGGTTCAGTACTTACAATCTTCCTCTTCCTGGACATATTCTGATATATGGACCTCGAGTAAGTTGACATTTTGATTATATATATATTTTTTCTTTTAAAGTCTTTTTGGTGTTTGCAGTTCTCAATGTTATCAGTATTTTAAGAACCACAGAATGTGAGTGCTTCATGTTTATCTTACACTACAAATACCATTATCGTTAGGATGTGTTTTGTAGAAAAACCCTTCTATTGTAGAATGTGTCTAAGTATTCACAAGAAATTTGGCTTCTAGAAGACCTTAATGCCTACTGATATTTCAGTGATGGTTCATCTGAATCTTTCCAAATTCATATGGGCAATGATGTTGTCAGTTAGAATATAGTGGACTTAACTGCATAAATTTTAGAATGCAATTAATCCAGGTATAAAGTTTAAATTACTAAATGGAATTTTTTCTTTTTTGCGTCCAATGAATTCTCCATAGAATTTTACTCCTTGAAAAACAAAATTAAAAGACCGACTCAGTCTCTGATCTTTCTTTGTCTGGGATGGTGATGTATGGAGATGCAACTCTTTATGATTCTTACAGTGCTTATAATATCAATGAAACGTATGTTTGTAGTATTCATCTGTTGGCTAATTGTTTGCTTTTTTATTTAATTTAATGATTTATTTGTGTAATAGGGTTCTGGAAAGACCACTTTAGCAAGAGCTGTTGCAAGGTCTCTTGAAGAACATGAAGACCTCTTTGCTCACACGTAATACATTCTTTTAACTCCTTTATGTACTTGCCCTTCTTAAAAGAAAATGAAATTTAATTTTTGTTTCTTCTTTAAACAAATTTGTAATCATTGATTGAAATTTGTATATTACTTTACCATAGATCTTTATGTGCAGCGTGTTTGTAGGCTGTTCTGGACTTGCTCTGGAAAAGGCCTCAAGCATTCGTCAAGCTCTTTCTATGAGCATATCTGAAGCCCTGGACCATGCACCATCTGTTGTCATCTTTGATGACCTTGATAGCATTGTTTCATCATCTTCTGATTCAGAAGGATCTCAACTTTCAACATCTGTTGTTTCACTAACAAAATTTCTTACAGACATTATAGATGAATATGGGGTATGTACTTTGTTATGATTATTTGTTCCTTGATTCCGAGATTGGTCATATTGCATAGTTACGAGTTTATCTTCTCTGTCTTATTTGGTTCAATTGTTTATGGAAATTTAATTGGTTGTATTCCTAACATCACCATGTGTGTATATGATTAACATTGAGATGAATAGATGCAAGTAGTTCATCATGAAATTAATACCAAGACATCATTTTATGCTTGTGGATTTCATATCCAACTTAAAGAAAAAGGAAGAGTATATAAGCATAGCTGAGGGGGTAATAGGGTGCACATATTAAAAATTGTATATGGAATGCTGAAATTGTTAAGAAAATAGTCCCAGAAAAGGTAATTACCTAGTTATGGTTTACTTGATCAAGAAAAGAAAGGTTGTTGCAAACGAGAGCTTGGAGAAGTCTTACAGCTCATTATTTTCATGAAGTAATGTTCGAAGACTAAATTTGTTCTGCAAGGCCAACTAATTCAGTGTTCAACTGAACAGGAAAAGAGGAAAACCTCTTGTGGACTTGGTCCAATTGCCTTTATTGCTTCTGTGCAGACTCTGGAGAGTATTCCACAGTCACTGAGCTCTTCAGGTTTATCCCTTGGGCGTGGAAAGATTGCTTAAAAATATGGTTTGCTTGTCATTATATGTGTCATTTTTTTAATTGCTGGTTCTATCTATTAATCAGGAAGGTTGGACTTTCATGTGCAACTGCCTGCCCCTGCTGCATCAGAGCGTGGGGCTATACTAAAGCATGAAATTCATAGGCGTTCCCTACAGTGTTCTGATGATATCTTGCTGGACATTGCTTCCAAGTGTGATGGTTATGATGCATATGATCTGGTACTTGTCTAACTTCTGATTCTTAATGTGTGTGCATGGTGGGATAATGTAGGGATGAGAGATGTTCTTAAGGTACATCAATATCTTTGTTTTCGTGGTTTCATCTTTATCTATAACTCTGTGGCTTCTTTTACTTGGTCCTTTTGGGCTTTGGTTCTATAAGTATAAACATTGAAGCATTGAGCATCACATGATAACAGAAACTTTTTGAGTAGACATGAAGGTTGGTCATATTACAATGTGGTAGAATGTTTGAATTGAAAACTTTGACTATTGATTAGTATAATCATATCGTCTCCCTTTTCAGTGCTTCTCACTTTGTTTTTGCGGCACATTTTGTGCATATCAAGGAAAAGGGAATCAAAAGTATGTTCCATTGCCATATTGTTCTCTTCAGTGCGGTCAAGGAAGCTCGGACAACAAGTCAAATGATTATACTGAAGAGGCTGGATGCCTCCTTTATATATATGAGGGCCAATGCAACCAACTCTTATGCATTTGAGGAATCCTATGCTGGCCCATTAATTTGGCAGAATATGAATATATGACTTTGTGTACCCATTTATATACACACTCATTTATGCACAGAAGACTTTGAACAGGGATATGGGTTTTTTCCCCTAGATCTAAGTAATGGGGTTTTTGTGGTTTTTTTCCTCCTTTTGTCTTTCTCAGATTATAAACTTCCTGTCATGTTGGTTTGGTTCTCAGTTTTGCAGTTTCTCAGTTCTAGTTTGGTTACATCACATTGATTGGTTTTCTCGTTTTCCTAAGCAGCTCTAGTGACAACTTGTTTGCTGAGCCCATTAAATATCTTTCTTGTTGTAGTAAAGTTTCATGGACCTGATTCCTAAAGTTGTCATATCTATTGAATTATTAATAGTTAGTGAATTCATCTGATTGAACTTGCACTTTGTTACTTTTCTCTTTTTAGATAAATTTTCAAATACATGGACTGTAATTTTAATACAGACAGAGTTCCCTGCTATCAGGAAATATTGGTTGATAGAGCTGTGCATGCTGCAATAGGCCGATTTTTGCCTTCTCATTCTGGTTTTGAAAAGCATGAAAGACCTACTTTGATCAGGGATGATTTTTCTCGGGCAATGCATGAATTCCTTCCTGTGTCCATGCGTGACATTACTAAATCTGCTCCTGAAGGCAGTCGCTCAGGGTGGGATGATGTTGGTGGTCTTGGTGACATAAGGAATGCTATCAAAGAGGTATAATATTCTTCTGGTGTTGTTAGGTCAGGCATTATTGCTGGTGCTCTGTCACTTACACTTAAAATTGACTTTTGTTTTTCCTTTATCCCACTGTGGATTCCCTGTTATCTCTGAGATTCTTGTTAACTTACCTGACATCTTTTACATCAATCTAGATGATCGAGTTGCCTTCAAAGTTCCCAAATATCTTTGCCCAATCTCCTTTAAGGTTACGGTCAAATGTACTCTTATATGGCCCTCCCGGTTGTGGCAAGACTCACATTGTTGGTGCTGCTGCTGCTGCTTGTTCATTGCGATTTATATCAGTCAAAGGGCCTGAGCTGTTGAACAAATACATTGGTGCTTCTGAACAAGCTGTAAGGATCAATAAGCACCCCTGACCTTCCCCTTCCAAACTTATAGAAAGCAAAAAGATTAGTAGTTCTAAATGCATGTAAATTTTGTTATTTCTATCATCTTGTGTCTAGGATGATGGGGTGATAATAGTAAATTTGGTCGTCATCAATTGATATTTTATGTTGTCCCTTGGAATTTTAATGTCAATATAACTGATGTCTGAGATCTTCCATTCTGATCAATTTGCCTTGGGAGTGCTGATATTCTTTTCTTCCAATGTTGTTCTGTCTAATTAACATAACAGGAATTTATATGGGAAAAGATTACAAAGACTTGTTTCTATGTACAACAGGCTATCAAATGAAAGCACAATCAATGAAAACGGAAGGATGGATGCATCATCTGACTTTGACCACCTTCTGCAGTCTTGTCTTTTTTCACATTGTTTCTTGAGATTTATACAATGTACAATAGAGCCTGAACACTATTCAAATTCATTTATTCACCCAATTCATAAACATTCTTCATCTGTTTGCTGTTTGATTATGTAAATTGCATCAGTGATGCTTGAGGCCACGGTATATCTAGCTAGTGGCTTAACCTTGTGGAACATGTTCATTGATTTTCTGCTGTAAACATTAAATGCTGGGTGCCTACTAGTGATGTTCTGTCCTTTGGTTACAGGTGCGTGATATTTTTGCAAAAGCAACTGCTGCAGCACCATGTATTCTATTTTTCGATGAATTTGATTCCATTGCCCCAAAAAGAGGTCATGACAATACTGGAGTAACTGATCGTGTCGTTAACCAAGTTAGTTTCTTGTTGCTTGTTTTGTCTTGTGTTCTTTTCATGTCTAAGTTTCAAACAATCATGTTCATTCTTTTCTCAGTTTCTGACCGAGTTAGACGGCGTTGAAGTTTTGACCGGCGTTTTTGTATTCGCTGCAACAAGGTCAGTTTCCTTATAAGTCTGCTAGTTTTAGTTCCCTCTCTAGACAATAATTACTGGAAACTAATATTGGGTGAAAAAATGCTTTATTTACAGTTGTAATGCATCTAAATTGAGTGGTTTTCTATTAGTTTTTTATATAGCTCCAATTTTCTTAAACCTCGTCAGATTCAACAATGGTTTTTGAGAAACAGGGGATATAATATACTGGTAGATTCTAGATAGACCACGAAAAATGAATTTGTTGAGCAACCCTATTTTTCTGTCTATTTTCCAAGTGTGGTGGACGCTAGATGGCTATTTAATGGTTTGCTAGATGGTTCTGCAGAAACTCGATGTTAGTAAACCTAGTATTTGTAGAAAGCTTGACTTTTTTTTATCAGCCAGTATATTATGTGATTGGATACTTGATGCATAACTTTGTCTTCAATTCTTTATTATTATTATTATTATTATTATTATTATTATTATTATTATTTACTAAAGGAATGAGGTTGACCTATGATCTCTCTCTCTCTCTCTCTTTCTCTGTCTCTCTCAAGCAGTAGGCCAGATCTACTTGACGCTGCATTGTTGAGACCTGGTAGGTTAGATCGCCTTCTTTTCTGTGATTTTCCATCTCGGCAGGAGAGACTAGACATCCTTACAGTTCTTTCAAGAAAGGTTAGTGATACTGTATAGCTGTAAATATTTTCTGTTTATATGGCATGATGGAGTTCCACATACATGCATTCTAGAAAACTGCATGAAATTTATTCGAGAAATTGTATAAAGTTCATGACTTGAGTATGTTAGTCTTTGAAATCTTCAAAGTCTCATATGCAGTGGAATTCATGGATGCCAATATAAACGTATGTATGTGTTCAGATGTCTCGAATCCTTTACATTTTTTTCATCAAAAAATAGTCTAGAGAGTTCAAATTGAGCTTTAGATTTTTATTGTTACTCATCCACAATATAGGATTTAATCATATAATATATTAGCATTCCTTTATGTATTATGACGACCATAAAACCTGCATTCAGAATATTGCAATTGGTATTTTCAAACGTGCATACTAAATTTTCCAAATTTTAGGATGCTTTGTAACTTAAAAATTTATGTTCCTAGGTTAAAATGGCTGAGAAAAGATCAGTACCATTCTGTAGTCTATTAGGTTTAGATGCCTATTTATGTAGGAATAATTCTACTCCACTTTTAGAGAAGAATGAAACTCTGCTGTCAAGGCCGCAAAGAAAGATTGCTGTTTGAAATGAATATAATATCAAGGTTATCCAGTTTTTCTTCTTTAGTCCAGTGAGTTTTTACAATTAATGTTGAATTTTTTTGTCCTCATGTTTGCTTGTGCAAATTAATGCAGCTGCCATTGGATATGGATGTTGATTTAGATGCCGTAGCCTATATGACCGAAGGATTCAGTGGAGCTGACCTACAAGCACTTCTCTCAGATGCGCAGCTTGCTGCAGTTCATGAACATCTGAGCATTGCAGAGAGCAACGGGTCAGGGAAAATGCCAGTGATAACTAATGCTCTTCTAAAGTCCATTGCTTCCAGAGCAAGACCATCAATTTCTGAAGCCGAGAAGCAGAGACTTTACGGTATTTATAGCCAGTTCTTAGATTCAAAGAGATCCATCGCTGCACAGGTAAACCCTTGCTCCCTCCCTTCTCTCATCACATCCCATGTACCGATGCTCTCTAGAGTGAAACTTAATACTATGAAATGATATGTCTGCAGTCAAGAGATGCAAAGGGCAAGCGAGCTACACTAGCATGACATGACAAAATTAAGAAAATCACACAGCTTTATATTTCGGTGAGTTAAAGGGTGAGCACCAATTCTTTGTACAAAATAATAGACAAAGAGCCACACCTTTATTCACGTTGTGAGTCGAACCTCCAATTCCACCATCTGAGTCGAATGTATCCACCTCTTGCATTTGTTAATAATCAATGATGTAATGTACTTGTAGAAATGACAAAGGTTGTTTTTGCTGACACTCACTGTCAATGGGTTGTTTACATGATGTGTGTTCGATAGAGATGGTCCGGTATGGATGATGAGTGGAAATGTTACGCCAGCGTCTTTACTCAGTTCCCTCAATATTGACAATTTTCTTTGGAAGAAGACAGTTACTGTATATGATTCCATCTACTGCACATGAGAGTTACATCCACAATTGCCAGAGAACTGCGTTCCTCAGGTAACTTCTCGGTAACCTTAAAATCTTATCTCTCCCACTGTCGGACGCTAGCTGCATTGTACAGGTTCATATTCACATAATGTTCACAAAATGATTATTTTATATGAAGTGGAATGCCAATTTAATATTCACGGTGACCTTTCTAGTCTATGGAAAGACTACTCATCTTTTTGTTTAGCAATAGTTTAGTCCAATCCGGTGTTTCCAATCAGGATAGTTCTGAACTTTTAAAGAGTTGCTCAGGTCCCGTTCTTTGATCAATGTTACGCAGCTGATACTGCGCTGGTTATTAATCCAACCGACGACTGCCTTCAGTGCAAGCTCTTTGAACTTAAAAAGTGCAGCGGAAAACAAAAAAGAGGCCTCTTTTTCTAATTTACATATGGAACATCTAGGGCCGACACCGAGTCATCAGAACCTCCACTTTCTGATTTACACCTACCAGCCTACCATGCCAGTCACCTCACCAATTGCGTGTAAACGGAAA
>STGP01043803.1:0-15384 GCA_004918865.1 Caryocar brasiliense
TTGGGGGGTTCGGAGGAGGAGGTTCTATAGAAAATGGAGGATGGGATTTAAAGAAACAGTGATCACTGCCATCTAAAACAAATCCATTGGAGTATCAATTACATAACACTGACTAACCAGAACCAAAGTGATCAATTATGGGATGCACAAGGGCACTGGACCAAATCATTTTGAGAGGGAGAGAAAAAACGCCTAGGTGAAATATTTCAGCAAAATAAAGTATCAAATTCATAACAAGATGGCAGTCTTAAACTTTTTGGAACAATATTATCAGTATTCAGTAACTAAAATATGTAGTCCTTATGCACAAATCATATTGACAAACCTGAAGCCGGTAAGTCACTGTCATTGGCGGGCAATCTCTGGCTGATGTCACACCACCTGAGGATAACAAGGAAGAATTGGCAATGACATTTGAAGATTGACTATTTGACTTTTTCCAGACTTGCTCATACACTTGGGCAATACTCAAATCAAGAGAAATAATGTTCCCTGCAACCAATAGCTCCATGCCATAATCATCTTCAAGAAGGCCTAGCAGATCCAATTGATGGCAAATTTTATTTTTGACGTCACGCATCAATGGACCAATCTCAGCACTGGAATATGGATTTTTAGTCATTGATCCCCGGATGAATTCTTCTTGAGTGTGAGCCTTGTTTAGAACCAACAGGTATATTGACTCTGGTTTCGATGGGCAAATCAAATTGCAAAGCTGCTCAAGGATAAACTGCACAAACAGTCCATTGAATGGTAAAAGGATCAGTCAAGCAACAGATTAACAAGCCTTAGGTTAACATTGCAAAATATGCATTCAAATAGATGCTGTCACTAAAGATAAAATTATAGCAAATTATTGTAGGAAGTAATAAATTATCACAGGCATTAGGTGATGTCTGCATACCAAACAAGATCGCCCTTTCTTCTCCTCTCCATGGATTTGCAGACCACAGATACATGCACGGATAAACTGCCGTTTATTTTCACTGCTTTCAAGCAGAAGACTGTCTAAAAGATCTTTTAGAAGGCGATTACAATCATTGATCAACTTTGTCTTCTGCACTATCAAGCCACGGATGACAATAAGAGCCTCAAGGACATCCAATAGCAAATTGTCTCGCATAAATCTGGCATAAACAAAATATTTTGAGGATAAAGAAAAAAACCCTTAATCAACAAATAGAAAGAAAAAATTAGTGTTAGTACCTTGATCGAATATTGGGAATCTCCAAAAATTTGCCAAGCAATTCGATAAGCTTGTGAAGGATGAATCCCCGTGAAATGTCAATATGCAGACTCCTTTCTAATGATTCAATATTACCCACTTCCTGGGTAATCATTTTACAAATTGTAGTTAGACATCCACGCACTGTCAAGAAAAGACGAGAATCTTCTGAACTAATCATCTTGAAAAGCAATTCGTAGTATTCTGCTGCACTTTCGCCGGCAGCTAGAGTTGCCGGTAGTAAACCCATTAGCAAGTTCAACAAGCGGAATCGTCTAGACGAACTCTGGGCACAGAGTAAATTAATCAGCATGCACATCTCTGACCTGATAGATTGAGAACAAGCACTCAAAACAAGTTCTGTCACCCATGAACCAAGCTCAAATGTAGACAAACCACCTTTATATGTCTTACAGGCACGTCGCTTCCATCTAAGTGCATATTTAAGAGTCAGATATTCATTTCTGTGTGGCCGTGATCTCTGGCCAGCACCTTTAACTACTTGAGACACTTGATACTGTCTTCGAACAAAATCAAGATATGATGCTCCCTTCTCCCACTCTGAATAACTCAATAATTGAATGTCTTGAGTCTTATGAGAAGCATCCCAATTTTTTTCCATAGGTTCTGGCGAAGACTTACCTCCACCAACAGGAGCACCCAATGGTCCAGCAGAACTTGTGTTATTTTCATCCTTCATCTGTGATGCAGAAGTAGATTTTCCACTACCTTGCTCTTTCTCTCCTATATCAGCTTTTGGAGGGGTGCATGCATGAGATATTATTCTAAGACATGGAAGAATAATATGCTCAGCTATTGCAGGATGTTTGGCACCCAATTTAATGGAGGAGAACAACAGCTGAAAAACAACACGTAGTCTTGATTCCCAGAACTCGTCAGCCAGAGAACAAACTTCTGAAAGCAGTAACAACTCCTCACGAGTGGCAAGGGCAATGTCCATGGAACGATGATGCTCAAGGCAGTACATAACTTTCTTCTGCATCAAACTGTTCAACTCATTCACTGCACTAATATCCCCTTCCGAGAAAGCACAAAGTACAGCCCTAGCTTGGATGCGCGCTGTTTTTGGACCTTGGTGAATGTTGTTCTCAAACAGTTCAGACAAGACTCCTGTGGCAACAAGTTGTTTCTTTGCATTAGGGTACTTGGACAACACCTGTAATATCTCCAAACACTGTGTCACAAATGTAGTTGCACAGCCGTAGCAGTTATTTGGAGATCTGGAAACAACAAATCTTGACACAGCACCTGCATCATCCGAATGTTTTTGGTGCAAGTAGCACATTAAAACCCGACGAAGCCCCTGAAGTGTCTGAACACTTTTGCTGACAGAATCAAAAGCAGCTTTGCACTTTTCACCATATAAGACACCAAGCAGAGCAATTTTACGGTTCACCTTACATGAAGGTCCAGGTAAAGAGACCATCATTTGCTGGACGGAATCCTTCTGTTGAGAATCCATTTCATTCTCACCAATGCTTGATACAATCTTAAGAAGAGGCTTTTTGAATCCCAAAAGCTGCTGGTACCTCCTATGAGCATTTTCTGATTCTGACTCGATGGCTGCCAGCCCCCTCTTCATATCTTCATCATTTTCCATGCTATCAAATGTAAAACTTGGCTTTGCCATGAAGTTGAACTCAAAACGACCATATTTGCTGTATCCACACTCATTGCACAGAAAAGAATCTAAATTCTCATAGTTTATATTGCGGCATTGCCTGCACTGGTATGCATTCTCATGACAATTGCCGCAAATTCCATGCCTATCAGTTACAGGTCTACTGCAACGTGGGCACTGCAATGGCTCAAGTGATAAAGCCTGAAGGTTTTCGTAGAAAGAATCTAACTCGATCATGAAGTTACAAGCAGTGATTGGAATGGGAAACTCAACTTTTAGCTCAGTCTGGTTGAAAGCAAGATGACAACTCTTTGCACGCTTCCACAACGACCAATTATTTTTCAACTCTGACAAGTCAGCAACCGGCCGATTGTTGTAGTACAAATTCAAGATCTTCACTGATTTGGACTTGCGAGCATCATGAACATTCATTGTCACTGTCTGAATTGTGTAACTCCCAGTGCATTTAACAATGATGCGATTATCAGTGAACTTTGTTTCAGATTTCAAGCTTTCAAGCTTCATTCTAGTATAGGGTACCTCAGGAGAGCTGCAGGCAACACAGGGCTCACTTTCAAGATAGTAACCATCAAATTCCACCAGACTGCTCAAAGTATTGTATATGCGAGAGTTGGGATGATTAGCTATAAGCTCATTTTGTGAATGAAGCACCTCATAAATGCATCTAATTACATCCGAGGTCAAGCAATGGTCCACAAGTTCAGTACTCTGCTGTTTCGAATTATCAGGGACCTTTCCCAGCAACAAAGTGAACAGTTCCGCAAACTCAACAATGTTCTGACCATACATATGCAGGCTTTTCAGTTTCTGTAACAGGGTTACCAACATTGTCTCCTTGAATGAATGCTTCCCATGATGCCATGCACCATAGAGAACACACTTAGCCTCTGCCCGCACAGAGCTTGAATTCCATTCCAGTAAAAAGCATTCAACAAATTGACATAGAACATCACCACCCTTGGCAGTAAAGATATCTATCACTGTCTCCATATCCATGTAGGACTTCTCCAACCCAGATTCAATTCCATCTTCACCTTTCTTCTTCTTCTTTGAATCCAGAGATTGTGCCCCTGATTTATTTGAACTTGTGCTGGAATCCACTGTTTCAACTTTCTGCGATGAATTGTTCATATCCTTTCCAGAATAAAAGGCCAGATTTAAAAGTTTGAGAGTCTGGATAACAGACTCTTCACCAAAATAGAAAACCCCATTCATTAGAAAAGGTAAAACATCAGCATGCCTCAAACAATACTTCTGCCAATTTCGTGGCCGTGAAGCAGCCACCTCAGCCATGGTAGACAAACACTTGACTATCTTCACACTTCTCTCATATGGAGCAGGATTTCGCAGGCCACCTGATTTGTTGATGTGCTTGTATAGTTTCTTCACTTCAGTTGAGAATTGCCATGAGTCTCGAACACTGTAATAATGCGTTTTGCTTCCACAAAGATGCAGAAAAAGCCGCCTCGCATATCTTCTTACAAATGTAGTATGAGGATTATTGATGTAACTGCAGAGGACATCCTGATATCCATCTAACTTCAAATCCTTGCCAGGGTACATCTTGTAAACTTTCTCCTTCTCTCCACTCCTTTCTTGCTTTTCAGGTCTAACCAAGGTGTATACCAGTCGAAATGCATTTTCCAACAACAGCCTATGGTAGTCCATGAAAATATCACTGCGATGGGCTTTTGCATATGAATCCGAAAAGAAGGGAGAGAAATTACCGGCTGGTACATCTCTCCGAACAGTCAATAAAGCTCCACATCCAGAACCAGGGTTCATACCATGTGTGGCCTCAAAATTAGAATTGGAGGACTTAAAAACATGCACTAACTGCTGCAGAATATCCATCAGATAATTGACAAAAGCTTGGATCCTAAGAGAACTGCAAGCTCGAAGTAGCTGCGATGCAAAGTCATTTTTATCTTGACCATCAGAAGAAGATTGGGTAGAAACTGAAGAGATCTGAATAATACTCTTGTCATGGGTGTCTGTACTTCCACTCGACTTGGAAACAGAACTATCACTACCAGGCTGATGCCAATTCCGAAGCATCAAGGTGAAATACATGAAAACAAGAATTGCAACTTCCCCAAAAGAAGAACGGTTTCTCGCTGCAAAAGGTTTGTTGAGGTCAATCTCATTCAAAAACCATCTAATCAATTTCTCTAGGTCTAGTGCCTCAGGCTTGGTACTGTCAATGAAAGGTCCACCAACAGCAGATGATAATCTATAGAAAAGCTGCATGACAGGGATGGCCCGAACACCAGCAGTTATCTCTAACCATCCTTTCAGCTGTTCCAGAAGCTCAGAGAGAAGCAGAGAATTCACAGCTCGTTTCGAAGCAGAAATCGCGACTGTATCAGTCACTGAAGCGGAAAAGTCTCCATATTCATTGGGTTCCAAGACATGAATGGAAGGAGCAGAGCTCTGCATGTTGACATCTGCAGTGACTGGCAACAAACCTGATTCATTTGCATCATCAGTTGAGAAGTGAATTGTGCCATCTCCACCTAATGATTCAGCTTCAATTGGGATAGCCGTCATAGGATGATCTCTGGAATGGGGTGGAGGAAGTCGATCTGCATCCGACGATTGATAACAAGACTCACAAAAATCAAAATCAGGACAAACTGTGCAATGCCATCTCCTCCTCAGTATAGGAACTGTGGAACAACCATCACAACAATATTGGACAGAGGATGTAATGGAATCTTCTTCAATCATGACTTGTGTATTTCCACCACCTGTCTTGACAGGCCCGCAAGCAGATGCTCCACTATCCACGGCGTCATCTGTTGCTAACATTGTTTGCTTTGGGAAAGGAACCTGAAGCAATCTTGAGGATATAGCAAGGCTGAAAAAGGAAAGGAAGATCAAAATGATTCGTTGATAGATAAAACTTCAAAAAGAACCACAGAAGGAAGGGGGGGATATTACCTGCTGGAAGTTTGTACAGCCTCACTGGGGAAGAACAAAAGTTTCTTAAATAAGACAACAGCAGGAGCAACAGATTTTACACTTATGTCCTTTCCATGCAAAGCCAGACATTCAGCATAACAATATATGAGTTCCACAGAGGATATGACTATGTTGTTCATAGTTTGGGTGTCAGGCTGCTCCAAGTCCAAAATTCCCCATAGGACTTGCATTAGTCCATCTATCACCTTAGAACCTGCATTGAAGATGAGAATGAAAAGCAATTTCAATATATTTAGATTAATAACAGCATAAATACTCTTATTGCCCTCACTGCAAACACCTGATGGTGAGGTTACAAAAGAAAATGAAAAATCTTCCTGGGTATGGCACTTACCTTCTGATACAACAATGAAGTACATGTTAAAAAGTCCCGTCCAATCTCCATCCCCCACACCCCCACCCCAAATTAAAACGAAAAAAAGAAAGAAAAAGAAAAAAGAGCCCAAGGATAATAAAGAAAATAAAAATTCTTTTGGGCCCAACTACTGTGATGGCCAACAATAAAACTAAGATACAACAAGGAACAATCATGAATTCTGTGCTACAATAATCCAGCAAAGGAACATGTATAATTCATTAACTGTGGCTGATGGTACACTTAATAACCAGGAATGCAGGGTGAGCCAGGAATAACTATTTTGATTGTGCTCAAAACAATTAACTCCCCACTCATAGCTTAGTTACATTACCACTCAACTTTTCTTCTGTTTCTTTTTCAGTTCACCATAAGAGGATTAACAGAGCATGTTAATATGCTTTTCAGCTTAATACCCTCCCCATCTCCCTCCCATTCCCCTGTCTGCGCATTCAATATGTGCAAGCACATATACATGTGCACATGTGTGTGATGTGTGTGCGCATTTCCACAGAATTTGTATATATGATAGGGTTTGCAATAATACCATTGATCTCCAAAAAATTAGCCAAATTAGCGCGTCGGTGCAATGCAATCTTAGATACAGCACGCAACTGAGCTGTAAATTCTTCAATAATCCACCCTCGTGTAGTTCCACCAACTCCAAGCCTAGAAGACAGCACAGAAGTTGATTTCACAACTCCATGGAGGCGCATAATGTCCTTGACCTAAGCACAAAATGTAAAATCAACAATCAAAAAAAAGTTTCCTATACACATGCATATCCTTACATGCAAATGCTGCCTATGAGCTGTGAGTGCCAAAATCAAGGTGAAAAAACAGTCTATTATGCAAAATTATTTCTTTACGATTTTACCTGGTAATATCTCTCTTTCTTGGGGAAAACAGCCTGCAAGACGCGGCAAGCAGATCCCTGCAGCAAGGGTTCTCTCTCACTTTCAAATATTATTTCCAACAGTGGCTTACACTTGAGTTCACCCTGCTCCACTTTTGCATCATCTTCTTGTGACCTATTCAGTGAATATAACCTAGCCAGAAGCTTAAGACCATCTGCTACTACCTGCTCCTGAATACAAGTAGACTGCACCGGCCGGCATTTTCTCCCAGACCCTGCAGGCAATAAATTGGAACCAAGAGCACGTGCTTCCATATCTAAAATTGCATCCATTTTCTCCTTCCACCCAAATTCATCTTTAGCTCGGCCATATACCTCAAGCGAGTCAATTCTAGGTAGTGCAGTGCCATTAAAGGTTGGGCCCACAGAAATTACAAATTCTTCATCGGCAAGGAGTGATTCAGCAACTGTAAATGGTATATCATACCAGGATCGCATGCCCTCATCCAACTTAATCACCCTCTGGAAAATGGTAATATCAGAAGGTATATGGTTTGCTGATGTATTACCCACATGAACTCGAAAACCAACCATGACAATATCAGGGTTTGAATTGGAGACAGATATCTGAAAGCCCCCAAAAAAATGAAAAAAAAAAAAATTTGACATCAAAACAGAGTGGTTGTAAGGAAATAAGAACTATGATAACCGCAATAGGCAAGATGACCATTTAACATAAATAGGTGTTGGTTAAAGCATAACAAATGAGAACACTTGAAAGCATGCTTACAAGAAGAAAAGATCCATTTGCAAAGTGAGCATAAAAAGCATGTTTTAGCTCAAAATAGCAAATACTTCGGACTAAATAATATTTTTATGATCACTTAAATTTCAGTGGTATGCCAAATCATCATATCATAAATTTTCCAATAGAAAATCAAAGCTTTAACTATGTTGTTCCAAGCCATTATCTAATCCAATCACCTAAAACCATACCGTTCATTATGACAAACAATGGACTACAATTCCTTCTTCATATACACAAGGAAAAACCAGCAAATCCTTAACACAGCTATCAAATGGGAAATCTGAAATTATTTTGAAAATATCAAAAATAAAAACACAATGGGTTGAAGAAGAGAAAACAAATGCCATACTAAAATTTCCAATGGATCACGAGGACAGTGGAATCTAACACCAAGAACCAGACTTTAAAAAGCAATACCTTAAAGCCTGCAGAGCTAGGACTTTCTAGAAAGCCCTCCTCTGATCCCAAGTTCAGTTTTGCTCCTTCTGAGTCGCCATTTCTGACAGCATCTCCACCCAGTTTCACATCTGCTGTGATGCAGAAGGTTTTTTCAAAGAAATCAAGAGGGAACTCTGGCTTTATACCAGCATAAGCTTTATTATTCAGTATACCGGAACCCAACTTCTTAACTCTTTCAGCTGCCACACTTAAACCAGAATCAGCTCCAGCAGGAATATGCGAGTATATCTGAAGGCTTCCGTCATCATACAACACCAGACAGTGAATCCTGTCTTTGGACAGAGGCTTGTAAGCAGTTAAGCCAACCAAATGTGATGTTGAACTCACTGCATGGCGCATATTCTGTACGTGTAATTCATGGGTCCCAATGGATACAGCAAGAGCATTATTTGATTTAACACTAGAGAAGCAAACAAATACTCCACTGCCAATTAGGAGCTCTTTCCACCGATTCAAACCAGCTGATCGCATTTTACCATCTTGTTCCTCATACACACAAGACATCTCAGTAACAGATGTTGCATCAGGGCTTACCCGACCCATCAGAGTACTACCATCTTGATAGGATAGGAAAAGTAGTTTATGAGTTGAGGAGTAGTACAGAGATGAGCCCTTGGCATTGATTTCTCTGTCCTTAACAGCAATAACCTCTTTCAATGGTATGGCCCCAACATTCCCTTCCACTGACAATTCTAACCTGAACAAGCTTCCTTGTTCTGAAAGAACAATTAGATACATGCCCCCTTGAGAAGCCATTAAAAGGGTCGTATCCACAATCATGTCATCATCATGCAATGTGAAATAGTGCAAGGGACTGATATTGTCCTGAGAGAGATCATAGATTTTTATGAACCTATTAGTTACCACCATTAATTTAACCTGAGAACCGGGAACCCATTCTATCTGTCTGATGTATGCACCTTGAAGAGCAAGTTCAATGGCAAGACGATCAGTTACTTCGCCACGAGGATTTAGAGTGAGGACCTGACAATCTTCATAGCCTGCTACAGCAAGGTAATTCTCTACGAGTGAATTAAAAGCAAGGCTTACTATTTCAAATCGAACAGCATTTCTTGACAGAGGCTTCACATTAGTCTTGTCAGCTGTAACTGGAGCAACAGTAGCTTGTCCAATTAATTGCCCAACATCAAATATGGCAACCTTGTCACCTTCTCCAACAGCAAGTCGACCTCGGTTACTGACAGTGAGCAAGGATTTAACCAGAGAACCACTAGCCAAATGTAATTTAATCTCCTTGGCATTTGAATAATCAGCCTTTATTTTCAGGTCTAAAGATCCACTTTTGTATGTCTTCTTTAACTGCAACAGCTCAGCGCCATAAGAAAGCACCTTGTCTTCACCTAGCATTACTTTCTTATCTTTGGAAAGACCAGATTCCCTTTTGCCAATGATAGAAGGCAATAATGAAGAGCAAAGTTGAAGCACCTGACTCTCAACATCAAGTTCATCAAGTAAGGTTGGCATCCTGTCTTGAAGCTCTCTGGGAATAGATAGCCTGACCAGGTTATCTGCATCTGCAGCCAAATCATCATCCAGCTCAGAATCACTCTCTGGCAACTGATCTGTGTCCTCAGTGAAAGGTAGAAAGGACTGAATATTACTAGCAGTGCGAGTGGGTGCATTGTCACTTCCAGTGAATTTTCGAGGCTTCAGGCACTGGCAATTGCTACCCCTAACACCACCAGCTCCACAGTCACAAAAGAACCGACTAGATCGAGAATAAACAACACGATGGCCGCGATGACAAACTTTTGCACACACAGAGCAACAGCCTTTTGATACAGTCAGATCACAAGTATAACAAAAATACCAGTGTTGTTCCATGAAATTGCTGCCACTACATGTAAATGTACAGACCTTTGAAGCAAGGGCCTTTTCACTGTTTGTATCCTCATCCTCATCTTTATCTATGCTAGCTACCTCACCATCAGATGTTCCATCATCTTCATCTTCATCTAATGAAGTTGCATCACATTCAAGGGCTGTTGATCCTCCTTGATTTGCAGAAAGAACTAAAGAATCCGAATTTTTCCTTGAGCTCAGAGCCTTTAGAGCTACAGAACCCACTTTATGACCGTCGCCAGAAGAAGTACTCCCTGATGACTTTTCCAAAGTTTTCTTACAAAACCCACAATCACTCAAGACGATTCCAAGAAAGCCAAAAAGGAACTTCAGCCCTGGAAGCAGACCTTCATCAGCAGCCAGCTTCCCCATCAGCACTATTGTCCTCTCCAAAAGCAATTTCATAGAATTCACCCCTCTAGAAAGTTGAACAACGAAATGAAAGTAAGACTTTGCAATATGAACATCAAACAGCATAAAAGCAGTATCAAGTGAAGACAGAACAGCTTTAAACACAAGATCGTGGAGCTCTTCGCAATGCGAGCCAGAAGCTGAGGATAAAATAGACAAAATGAAATTCATTGTTGTTTCTCTGAGGGAAACAGAATTCCCTTTGGCACACTTGGGCCAACCAGAACCTTCAATCACACAACCTAACAGCCGCTTCTGCAACCACTTGGACAAATGAAGCAAATCCATTTCAAGAAATTTCTTCTGAATCTTCTGCTTAAGAACAACAGAAAACTCTCCTGATAAGAGATCAACAAAGAAATTAAGCACCTTTCCGTTTACTGATTCAGAGCAACAATCATCCAGGGAATCAATTAGAACTAACAAATCTCCACGTGGCAACAAGTTTAACTCCTTGACTAACACGGGGACATAGTCTGAACCAAGATAAAATTTGAAGGCAGAAGATTTAGTTGGGTCTTTCCTGAGACTATCGGCAGTATCAACGTACTTAGTAATAATCCATTCGAGTACACTGCTATCACTCACTTCTCTACCATTTATACCCCCTAGAAACCCTTCCAAGTGATTCATCATAAACAGATCTGTACAGTCTGATGGTTCAATCCCAGAACTCACTTTACAGACAATAGCTTCACATTTTCCATGAAGACTTTCAAAGATCCTATCAAACTTAATGATCATCAGTGACTCGAGGATTTGCCGACGCACCTCAGTCTCTAGACCAAAGTCATTTGCTAATTCTTCTAGCCTGCACAACCGATCCAGAACAAGAATGATCCCTCTTATGCTAAGAGTACAAGAAAGAAGGATTGCACTTGGAGCTTGATGATGAGAAGGAAAACCATGCAACATACATTCAGAGAACACCTTGCATTGTACACCTTGAGCTCTTCTGTCAACAGCAGCATCCAATTTTGATAACAGGTTAAAAACAGAATCCAAATGGTAAGAACTAGTGTCACTCTTCTTGAAGTGTTCTTCCTGTATGCATTTGTCAAAACTGGAGTGCTTAAGAAGCAGTAGAGATGAAAACCTACTATCATCGAACTGGCCATTGCCGAGGGTGGCAACAAATGCTTGCTGATATGTCTGCAAATATCTGTTCAACAAAGATGACAACATCTTCAACAGCATTGGAGCTTTGCCAGCATCAATTAAGCAGGAAGCAACACCTTCCATAACGGTAACACACTGAATATCCTTCGCTGTATTTTCAATCCAAAATGGACTTACTCCTGGTACTTTATTCTTAATGTAGTATCTACAAATGCCTACATCCAACAAGGCAAGTACCACAGACAACCACAGTCCATTCCTCAAGAAATCCCATCCTACTTCTGCAATGTCACTTGGTCTGCCCACAGCATGCAAATGCTGCAGCACACCAATAACAACATCTGCCAAATTCTGGCCTTTGCCAATAGAATCACCATGGCCCAGAATTGAAGAACTAAAGCAAAAGAAATTTAACATATTAGATAAGTCTGGTGCTTCAGGCTCGCTCCACAATTGGCATTGGTTGTCTGATGCAGAACTCATTATGGGAATGTCAGCGCAGAGTGAGTAAATGTATCTTTCAACTATAAGGTCTTCCACTGCTGCAGCTTTTTTACCTTTCCAGACCCCCATGAGCAATGAGAAAGTTGAGCATACATCATTCAAACTCAGGCATAAGGATTGAATTGCCAATTCATCTCCACAAAGCCGAGGAAGAGATGAAATGTCAATAAGTTGACTAATCAGCACAGAATAACAAGGCTCTTCTCCAATCCATGTATCCAGTGAACTCTTCATTAAAACAGATGCCCAAGACAGCAATTGATCATTTCCTCTATTAGACATAAGGGAACCACAGAAAGGGGCTTCGCTCAACTTTGAGCGCAAATCTACAAGCAATGACGAAGGGCACTTTTGTGGATAAAGCACCATGTGACGAAGCAGTAAGATCAACCTTGAAACTACCAAAGCCCAGCAAGACAACTGTGTACTTGAACACGCATACGGAACATCAACATCTTTGAGTGAAGAAAATATTAAGTTCGCAAGTGTTGCCTTCTCACCTTCAGATGACATGTGGAACGCCATTAGAAGAATCTCAATGTGAAACAAAGATGGAAGAGTCCCAGCAAGTTCCTGGACACCAAGGCATTTTGAGCTGACAGCTTTTGCCTTATCAACAATGAAAGTAACAAAAACTTTGTAAAGCTTGCTTCTTAACTGGCTACCAGCCAAATCCACCCTAGAAAAAAGAGTGTGGGCTAATAAGGTTAAGGTTTGATCATTGTAAACAAAGGAATCATTCTCAACATTCTGAATCTTCTCAACAAGGTACTCTTCAAGTGACTCGGACAAGGCATGTTGAGTGAGAAGGTTGTGCAACAGTTCATAGCAAAGTTCGTGAACGTGTCCTGCCTTTCTCTCCTGGTGTGAAACAGCACGGTAGTCAGAACATTTATCTTCTGAACGACAGCCCAGACAGTTAAGTACAGAAAGCAATACATCAATATGGTAATCTCTCAGCCTTTTGCAGCCATCCTCAAAAAGAGAAGAAGACCATTCACGAGAAAAGACACAATCTTTGAGAAAGCTCAGAATTTCAGTGGCAGCCTGCAATGGCATATTGCAATTACTGGAGCTAGAGCCAACAGCAACAGATGGTTGATCAAACCCATCTGTAGTCCCCATTGACCGACTACCCTCAGAGAAAAGGTTCCCAAAAAGGGCTTCATCTTCATGGCAAACTGGATTTTCCAGCTCTGAAGGGCAATTACCTTTTGAACAGCTAGAATGTGATCTCTCCACTTTTGGCCTTAATTTTACTCCTTCACAGTGAAGGAAAAAAAGAAGATGCATCAGGTTGTCCATCCACTGGCTTGATGGGGCAAATATGATGTTCAGTAATTGTTCAACTGTGAACCTCTTAAACAAAGGGACCTTCTCAAATTCTACGTGGCATGACAAATAATCATTATGCAAATCACTAACGTTGCCCATAAGCTCAAATTCCTTCAAATCAATGGACTGATACATTTGCCTCTTCAGATCCTGAATGAGTTTTAATATGAAAAGCACGCTTTGAGGAAGGTATATGAGAGGAGGCGTGGGATTAACAACAGAATTATTGTATCTCCATAGAGAAGAATCCAAGTTATGCAGTGCAGAAGCTATTATGCATGCTTGGACGTTCTGAAAGGCACTGCTGTTGCAGAAAATAAGCTGGACAAGATAAAGAAACTCTTCTACCAGAGACAGTATGAGGGTCTCCATACCACCCTCAGTAGTAGCTTGGCAGTTGGAAAATTCAAAGCTGGGCTTAAACAAGGTTGGTAACACATCAGCACATGAAGCAACTTCTTGTAACAGCAAGATATCATGGTCAACATACAGCATGTCCTTTGTAAAACTTCTCAGTAATTTTAAAATCTTCAAACTGAAAGACAGTCTCTTGCAGAAATCTGTGCTGGCTATTTTCTCATTAAAATTTTCTGGCAATTTTATCAGTTCTTTGCAGCAAAACAGTAGACGTCGAATGCAGTCCACATGGACAGCAGCCCAATGCTGGAACAGAAAAACCAAATTACTCAAATCTTGGGTGGGTCCACTAAATCTGACAACCCACCAGTCCGGTTGGACGCATTCAGATGCTAGTGTCACCAGTAACTGATCCACTGGTTTCTCTCCCCTTGTGCAACTGACCCCTGGTCAAAGGAACAGAAGATTGGGGAGGGGAAAGAGGGAACACAAAATCAGCACAAAGTTAAACCATCAGAAACCTTTTTTTTTTTATTTTTTTTTGGTTGAGGTTAAAAATACAAGAATTCATAAGAAGTACCTTGAAGTCTGCATTTTAAGTGGCTTTCCAAATTTAGGCTAAGAAAATCACCAGAACCTGTCTGCCACAACTCTAGAAGGCTATTTACGGAGCAAGGCTGTGGTGGATCGCATACTTTATTCATTTCATCTACCAATGCAAACTCCAAAAGTAGTACTGCAACATTCTGAGCAAATGTATACACATGTATCAAATCAGTAAAATACTCCAACTAAAAGAAATTAAACACTGCAGAGTAGGATTTGGATAGAAATCTACAAGAACATTTGATTAATTAGCAAATAAGCATGTATAAAATGATGAAAAGCAATTAAAAACCAGTGCATGATAGTTCTTAAATTTCTCTTGCACAATACAAACACCTAACAGACACACATACAAAAAAATGGTGGCAGGAAGGAATTATGACTCCAATTCAATAACAGAATATTAGCCCCTACTTGGGAGGCTTTACACAATGAAGGATTAGGCCCATCATTGATTAGTAGCCAAAACTTTTCCTTTAAAGTACAAACACTTTAGAACAGGGGTCAGCCACCCTTGTTGCCTGGAAGGGCAGTAGAGACCACCCCACCTCGGCAGCTTATTCTTGATCGTCATTAAATACCAAGAAAGTATCAAATTTGGCCTCCAAATTTTTAAGTGCTTCTATAAATTCTTCTACAACATCAATTTTTGTGTATAGCTTCGATTCAGTCACATATAGTACTCCTAAAAGAAACAACTAGAGTAGTTCATAAAGTTGCACAATTCTATTCTCTAAGCATTATCTAACTCTCCACCAAAACTTGTTCAAATTCTAAGTAATGGAATTTACATATCCAAAGCTTTGTCCCCCATATGATAACATTCTTCTGTTAGCTT
>STGP01044080.1:0-11719 GCA_004918865.1 Caryocar brasiliense
GCTTTTCTTCTTCTCAAAGAGAATAGAGTACCAAAAAATGAAGTTTTTGATTGGTGGAAAGAACCCAATAATTTACCGAAATTTCCTCGTGATTTGTGGTTTTCTTAAACTTAATAGTAATTATGTACAAAAAAATAACAGGGGATGGCATTTGTCCTCAATCCATCAGATCACTCTGAAAAGACACCCACACACTCTCTCTCTGGTGGTTCCAGGCTTGCTCAGGAATTGACAGCCCAATCATAATTTTTGTAGGAAATGCGAATAGGTCCCCCATCTCCCAAAAGATGCGTGAGAAGACCCGCTTTTGTTGCATCCAAGTAATTGATGATCCACTTGAGGACATCCTTCTCTTGTCCAAAGTCACCGCTGAACCTGCAAAGCGTAGATAATTGCAATTAATTAGGAAGGTGCAAGGTGCATAATTCACCACAACACTACTTGTCATCCCTATGGCGCATCTAAAACCTGAATAAACGATGAGAATCTCAACAAGAATAAGAATCACAACAAGAAGTGCGACCAAGAAAAATTCTCTCCATTACTTACCACTTGATTATCCGTGTGAGATGAACGGTTCGCTTTTCCAAATCCACCTCCATTCCATCTTTCTGAAAGAACTCCCGTGCTGCGTTTCTTAGTTCAGCTTCAACTCCTTGAGGTGTGAAAAACCTCACCCAGGGGCTAGACCTTGTCCCGTTGCAGAGTCCAAAATGAATTAATGGATTGAATTTGGATACAGCCATCTGCAATTTTGTTCAAGAATTAAATACGGGTCTCAGGCACCTTTATAATATTAAGGAAATGTATCCAAGCAAACTTAAGAAGAACACTCAGTTTGTTGTCACATTCATGAGCTTGCTGACCAAACCAAGCAAGAACTAGAAATAGCACTAGCCGTAAGTTGCCACATTGAATCTTTAATATGAAAGAACTTAAAAACGAGTTTGACTTCATATGCCAATTGCCATAACTGAATAGTAATAGCAGCAGGCAGGCTTGGACATGTATCTGCCGCAAAATAAGTAATTGACAGTGTTTACCTGTAAGCGTTTGTCTCCGCTACCAAAGGGCTTGAGCAATGAGTAAGGAGATCTTCGGTTAATTCTGAGAATTCCATTCTTTATCGTATTTAGAGAGTAGGGAAAACCTCCAACAACATATTGGAAGTCAGAAAAGAAAAATCTCCTATCGGTTACCCCTTCTGGACACCCTATTCTGATTACAGCATGGATGACCATGGCATTATACAAGTTCAAAAAAAAGGCCAGTCTCTCATCTGTTGATAGCCCTAGGAGATTCACTCTGTGAAGATCTTGAGTTAAATTGACATATCTGCATTGAGAGATAGACACAAGTGAACTTAGAGAATGAAAAATAATTCGGTATAATCACTAATCAAGCAGTACTTATTACAAACTTTTGCAGCAAATTTGTCTAAGGTTAGACAAAACTCTATGACATTGGGCATCTTTGACGCACAAAAAGACTCAACGTAACAGTAGGACAAAAGATGAAATGAAACAGAAAATCCGAGCCAATTAATTCTGCATACATAAGCGTACCTGTTTTCACTCAATTTGACACTCATATTCCATATCCCCTTGAACAAAACAAATATTTACCTTAAACCTATTGTTGCAATCGTTGAGAATGCTATATAGTTATTCTACCTTTGCGGAGCATGTTTTTTGACTTACACCAGTCAAACCGAGAAGGAACTTCCGTATGTACAGTAATTGCTTTGTGAAAATACTTTGGTGTTTAACCTCCTCAAATGCCATTTAGTTAATCCATTAATATCAGACTCATTTAACTGCATCAGCTCACCTGCTTTGTCACATAATGTAGTGAAAATCAACACAAATGCAGTCTTCTCTGGTTCGTTCTTTACGGTTCCACTTTTTCTCTCAACATCAACAAATAAAATACCGTGAAAGTTAACATGGCTTCATTTTTAGCTTTATGTTATTAATTCTTCAGCTTAAATCATAAATTCGGATGGAACAAAAGTTTCCAGGAACACGTCTCAACCTACTTGCCTATTAATTTTGCAGCAATATGCTCATGAATACTAATTACTAACTTTCCACTGAGACATAAGACATTCTTCACGTGTCTACAGTGTTTTTCATTTCACTATTCCAACAACTTCTTCTCAAAATTTAGAACAGAAGATGTAAAAGCACGAGAACAAAGCCAATAATACCTTCGAAATTCCTCGCTTTTGCTGATGGCAGTATAATCGACATGGCACCTGTCATCTGAAGCAAATGACTCGAGTATTGCAGACATTATCTTGTTAAGCCTCTGGCCAACAATAACTGCAGGCTTGGGCTCACAGTCGTTAGTAGCTCCTCGAAAATTGTAGCATTTAGGTATAAAAGGTTCATGCTCAAGAAAACGGTAGAAATGGTTTCCATCTTCAAATTCATTTTCCCTAAGTAAGATACAACGAAGCCGAATTTCAGTACCTCCAACAACTGTCTCAGTATGTCATATGTCAATATCAGTGCAAGCAAGATGTTCTTACCCAAAGACATGATGAATGAAGTGCTTTCTGGCCAGCTGCTTACCGATCCCAACAGCCTAAATTATGCCATCAAGTAAAAATACATCAGCATAATTGTAAGGAAGAAACGCCCATTGGCAAGAGTAAAAGTAGAGTTTCTTGACCCTGTCCTTCCTTTGTAATTACACTTTCCATCTGAAAAGATTGGATGTCCAATTGAATTAGAGTAACTGGACCATTAGCATATATTAGTCCATGCTATAATCAATTTGGGCCAATAACTCTTTTCATGTCATTGAATTAAAGTCGGCATTTCTTCGATGCTACCCAACAATCTCATCCATTTTATTTAAAAATTAGTTTAATTAGCCAACAAAATAAATGCTTGTATTCTCAAATGTTTGGTAATGTATCAATTAAAATCAGGGAACCGCGAGATTTGGGGGCAAAAGAAAAGCAAAGAAATTTGCCCGGTCAAAGCAAAGCGCGTCCCCCTCTTCACGAGATGGATAAGTGGGCCGCGGAGAGTGACGAGCGTTGCCAGCTCCAATGCAAAAAGCCTTTTTTTTTTCACGAATGATGGAGGACCCATCACAAACAAACACCTTTTGCATGAGTTGAGTAATGCTCGATAGGATTTCAATTTTGAAAAAATAGGAGGATTTGAACTAAAGATTATTTAACCAAAAAGTGACTACAGGAAAAGGAAATTGAATGATTTTGACAATGGGCTAAAGATTATTTAATCATGCTAACAAACACCTTTTCTTTGCCTCTTTTTCTCTGTTTCGGCTCTCAATCCTAGCATTTCACGGGGAAGAAGTTCTTGAGGAATGATTTTGGCACGTGGAATGGTCCACTACTCAAGAAATCGTGGTCCACGGTTCCCCAAGTCCATGTTTTAAATCAGAGTACTTACTTATTTTATTTTTTTAAAAAAATCTATTATTAAATAATAATTAATTAAGTAACTTTGGATGTTAAGTGACTGCTAACTGATATCTAATATATCTAATATAAGACCATATTAGTATATTAGCTGTTTTGACCTAACATTAATATTAGTAATAATACCGGTGGAACATTAATTAATTCTTAATGATTTACTTAATTGTTTGGGTTTTCAGCAAAGGAGGTGGTTATCCTCCCTAATCATGCCGCCCCCGCGTTGGTTATCATTAATGTTCTCCTCCCTTGGAAAACCAGCAGCCAACTGTTTAACAGAGTCGTCTTCCGAGCAGGGACATTTTAGAGATCCACACAAATATCAAATATAACAATTAAGAAAAGCTTATTAACTAATGCCTTTCATGGAATTATATAATAATAATTATTATTGTTATTAATATATAAGTATCGTAAAAAGTACTCAACATTAAAACTAGTATCGGAGTGTTGTGATTATCAGAAATCTAACGGTGAATAGCGCGGAAGTAAATTGAACAGGATGGATGCGAGGCACGGGATACGTACCTTCCTCCGGCCGCAGTCCAAGTGATGAATAAGCAGCTCCACCATCTCACTCCCCGCAAAGCAGTTCTTCACAATCTTCATCTTCATCAGACGGTCCTGGATGGGCAATCTCTGCCTCAACACCTTCACAAACCCCACCATCTCGTCCGTGGACCCCCCCTCCTCGGGATCATCATCATCGAATCCATAGACAGGCGGCGCGGGCGCGTCACCGGAACATTTCCCCGCGAGCATCTCCCTCAGCTGCCGGTCGAAACCGCCGCTGTTCCTCAATGAATTCAGTGCCACCAAACCGCCGAGCAGCTTCTCGTTGAAGAAAATCTGCGGCACGTGCGAAGTCCCCGTCCGCTCAACCAACTCCTTCTCGCGCCCCGGGTACACGTCGATGTTGATCTCCACGTATTTCAATCCCTTCTCCCGGAAGAACAAGCGCACCGCGCTGCAGTCGCGGCAGTTCGACCGCGAAAAAAACGTGATGCGGCCTTTGAGCTGCGGCGGCGCTTCGACGGTGCCGTCGCCGTCGTTCTTGAGGCGGACGATCACCTTGAGCCCCGAGATGTTGAACTGGGTGACGTCGGTGTTCTTCACCTTCATCTTCTCGTCGGGATCGTCCGCGAGAGACGAGAATCGCTTGGCGATCGTCGTGGACAAGCTGTTGCTCCGGACGTCTTTGAGGAATTTCCCGAGCATGTGGTCGACGGAGAAGGTCTCGGAGAGGGATTTCGATCGCGGCAACGGAGACGACGCGTCGTCGAGGCCTGGGGGCGCTTCTGGCTTTGGGAGGGAGGAATGGGGCGTGATGATGTGGACTTGGCCGTTGAGCTCATGCGCAACGGCTATATTCTTCTCCTCCTCCTCATCCGTCACGTGACGCTCGTGACCATCATCGTCATCGTTATCCGAAGATGATTCTTTTCGTCGCTTGTCGTCTTTTTCGGTCATGATATTTTTCCAGTTTTGGGAATCATTAGAGAGATTGTCGCGCGCGCATCTCGCTGGAATCTCCATGTTTCCCTCCTCGAAACTTACTTTTATGCTGTTCTGGCTCTCATCCGGTAAGCCGCAGCTGCCGTTGGAAATCATCTCGCGTTCTTCTTTGGATAAGTCCATTTCTAATTTAAAAAAGATGCGAAAGTGAGAAGCGAATTAATTGAAATTTGAAGGAAAGCAGAAAGAGAGAGGGATCAATTTGTTGTTAGAATAGAGAGAGAAAGAGCGAAGAAAGCGGGGGGGTTTTACGGAGGAAATTGTATCGGGAGGTTTAAGCAAACAAACCAAATTAACCGTATGCGAAAGAAAGAGAAGCATGGCCATATAACACATTGTAAAAATCATGACGAGGTCAGATAAAAAGAAAATAGTTATGAATGTGAAGATGTCAAATGGGTCGGGACAATTTCTAGCTTTTGCTTGTGTGCGTTATTTTGTTGTGATTTGTATAAAAAGAAATGACAAGAAAATGAACGAAAAAAAATCCCATTGTAACGTTGTTATTTAGGCTCAAACAATGCAAATGCGGCGGCGTCGGCCCAATTAAGATTCGGTCCCGGCATTATTCGCATATAGGACGGAGAGATTCGGGTGAAGATTGTTAGGTGGCATTTGACTATCTTGTCCTTCGTCCATACTACAAAATAAATTCTGGTCAGTAGCAGCATCGGATTTTTCAGAAATCAAGACTTGACCAACGCAACTGCCGTTTTAACCAGTCAACACGTGACTTCTGGGCTTACATGACAGCGGCTATATTTGGTGGAAACATTTTGCCAAAAGTCAAACGTGACTTCGACTTGTGCTTTCGATCCAACCCAAGTGGCCACCTGGGATTCGACGTCCTTGACCGGCTTTAGACGGATATTAAAGTTATGAAAGTGAATTGTCGCCTAAAATTTATCAATTTCTAAGCTACACTTATTTCTAAAGCCTCACTCATCAAATCATCATCATTAGTGACAATATCATTCCTTAATATTTTTTTGGAACTAAACAACTATTAATAGCAAAACCCCTACGGCACATTGTATATATCGTACGGGCGACACCAAACTTTTGGTTTCATTCCATGTACACCATAGTTCAATCGAGTTGCATTACACCTAACGAACTTGAAGTTATATATGTGGAAACTTGTATTTGTAGTTTCTTCTGCTTTAAGAGGAATAATTCTCTAAATTGGTATATGCATGGTACTAAGTAGTTAGTGTGCTCGAAAATACGAATTAGGAGGTACATAATTTCAACTGATCGAAATTTTGAAAGATGGGATGAATAAATAACTTTTAGGCTTTTTAGCGTTGTATTTAAAATTTTTTTATCGCATAATTTTAAAAATTAATCGAATTAATTAAAAATTAAATAATAAAAAAGAGAATAAAATTTAAAAGGGGCCAAATATGGAATCTGTAGAGCAAACAGAACGAATTAACATCAGAAAATGGGACACAGTTTACTTGTGTGGGGACCCACAATCGACTGGATGGTCAAAGACTTGAACGTGCTAGAAGCGGCAGTCAACCAAGTCCTCCCGGGTCTTTTAAACTAACAGGGTTGATATGAGGAGTTTGAGACAAGCAATTAGATCAACCGCAATGGGAACGGGACCGAGCTGCAGCTCTTTCGAGTGCCTTCAATCTATTAGCTTCCATTCGAGTGCGCTGTTCTTCTGTGATCAGCACGTCACTGAAGCATCTAGCTTCACTGTCTTGGTCAGGAAACTGCGCGTCACTCTGCGAAACCTGACATGGTTCCTGCAGTTAAAATGGTCGTAAGCCTCTTCATTAATGTTTGGATGTCTCCACTAAATATTGGTAACAGCCAGATCATGTAACAAAAAGAACATCCATCAAGATAAATCACCTCCCATGTATATTTTTGAACTAGTGACCGGCTTAAGTTCTTGAATTCAAGAAAAACAAGCACAACACACAACGAAATTAGAATGGAGGAGAAGACAGAATTGTACAACAGATAATTATCATTACCATATCTACCAAAGCGAATACCAAAGGTCATCATTCATTAGCATGCTGAGACTCTTTTATCCTCTTCTCTTCTATCTGTTTGTCGGCTGAAGGGAGCCTACTCTAGCACCTAGACTAGAAAATATAAAAGATTTTCCCCCCCAAGATGCTCCCTAACTCTAAGAGAAGACCTTGTTCAGAAATTAGACAAAATTTTGTCGAGAAACACTAATGCTAAACTTTCCCTTTAAAGGGATAAAAAAAGTGATTTACCTGCAAGATCTGTCTAACATCTCCTGTAAAAATCATTTTATTTTGATAAATATGTCTCAAAAGAGGGATTACAAACAATCTCAACTAGCATGGGGGCCATTCCAGTTATGTTTAATAAGATGTTTGTCACTGTTAATGCTATAATAAAGGAAAACCAAAATTCTAACTTAACCACGATGGATCAAAACCTAAAAATTGCAGTCCAAATCCAAGAAAAATAACTTCACATAATGTTTTCAACAGAAAAATAAAATTGTGGCAAACACAAACAAAAAACTGAAGAAAATAAATATGAAGGAAATACGCACATTTTTAGCTCTATCATAAATCTCATGAAGCATATCTTCTTGCATTGGATCTGCATTCTGGTCCTCTGAGGATGGATCTCCTTTGTGACATGGTTCCCCAAAGTTCATGGCTTCAGCAGGGGCTGAAAGATAAGGATAATTTAACGAGGATGATGAGAATATGACAAAGTAACAATACTGGCATGTTCAGATTTTCTAAGACGTTGCAGAGAATATAGAGAGAATCCTATTGTAGGTAACGGGAATTGAATGGATGGAATAAAAATCCATGAGTTACACACACTATAAACAGGGTTCTACTGCCTCTTTAACAGCACAACAGCTAGCATACCTGGTTCAGTATCTGGATCAATGTGCTTGGATGGCGATTCATGTAACTTTGCTGGATCCCCTCCACGAGCAACTCTCTCTCTTAAATCTGCAATACATGTCTGCAAAAAATGCACAGAAAATGAACATAAAGAAGATTCTTGGAATTGTGTCAATGCACATGTGTTTTCTATGCTACATTTCAGAGATGACATAGATCATTCATAAAGATCTTATGAATTGTGTCCAAACCCTACTTAAAATACAGAGCACAGAACTAGATATGATCGTATAAGAGATGCAGTTGTACTTGCAGTTGTGCAAAACTGCTACAGTCGCTCCCCGAGACTTCAGCAGAAACCTTTTGTTAAGGCAAATTTGTTTCAAGCTATACCAATATACGAAATTCCTACTAAAATTTAATTGGAAAATAAATTTGATCCAAATTCCTGCATTTTGATCAAGTGAGAATCAGGCAATGGAGTAAAAATGTTTTTTATTAAATATTTAATTGTCTACATATCTCCGTATCATATCATACTAGCATCGCAGCGTATAAAATTCTAAACATATTTACACCCCCACCCCCAACATTTCAAGAAAGAAATCATCATATCTACCAACTTTATCCATGATCTAGGGCCTGTAAACTTCATTCATTGGCCAATCATGGTCTTTGAGGCAACAAAAAAGAGTAATGGTGTTCAGAAAATCTCAGAAGCATGCGACAATAGCGCAGCAGAAAAACTGAAGCACCGACTGGAAAATGCACCGCAATACGATCCTCTACACAGGTAGTTCATGATTCAATGCAGCGATAAAGATGGCGTGCAAGCACCGCAGCTAGAATTTCTGTAATATGATAGAACAGTCAATTTAAATAAACTCCGTTACCTTTACGCGTCTTGAGGCCGCAACTTGCTCCACCTTATGTACAAATTGGTCAAATGAGTAATAAGGAAGCAAACGGGAGTGCCATTCCTTGTACAAGCCAATCAAGTTCCCTAAATCGCTAACCTACAAAGCACCACCAAGGAGAAAATTTACAGCAAACATGACTAAAATGCGTCTAATCAAAACATATTCAAGCACATCCCTATATTACACAACCCGTATTTTAACAGAGCTTAAATGAAATCAATCACCTCATGTCCGCGGCCGCGAAACCTAAAGTTGCGAGGAAAGTGGCGAAGAATATAGCCAAGGCCGTCCTCCCCGACGAGAAGCTCCGGGGTGAGCTTCGGCCTGCTCCGCGGCACCTTCTTCGGCTTCTCGGCCGCCGCCGGCGCTTTTGGATGGCTACCGGATTTCGACGGGAAAGATCTGGATGGGATTGAGTGAGTGAGATTGGCGGAATTAGGGTTAGGGTTAGGGTTGGGATTCGAATCGGGACAGTCGCGTGACCAGTGGCCGGGGCGTCCGCACTTGTAGCAACCGGTTGGTGCTGCTACTGTCTTCTCCATTTCCAGTACTGACTGAGAGAGAGGGTTAGGTGATACAGTCCGCTGGCTGGCTGCGACTTCAGCTATTTTGCTTTTGGCGGGAACGGAAGGAGGGAAAAAAGCTTGGGCCTCATCTTTGGACAAAGCCGAGAGCACATGCGTTCCAAGAGCGAGTCCGCTTGTGGGCTCCCAAAAGCTCATGCCCACCAGCTTACCTATGTTTAAGAAAAGTTAAAAAATTATAAGAATTTTTAAATAGATTATTTTTATATTTATAAAAATATTATTTAGTTATTTAACAAAATAAAATTTAGCCAATTTTTATATTTAAAAATGAAAGTAATAAGCCTAATTTTATTTCTAACTGGGACTAACATCATCCTTCTACCTAAAATTTTTAATTAACTCGAGTTCTAATTATAAAAAAGCCCGCTTTCAAATTGAATTTAAATACTTTAGGATTACAAATTAATAAAGAAGAATGTTATATGTACTAATAATTTTATTAATTGACATGACATCTTCACATTAATAATTATATACTTATTATATAATATTAATTTAATTTTAACTATATTTAGTTAGTGGTACTCTCTTTTATAATTCCTTTTTCTCTTAGATTGTATTTGAGAATAAAAGGATGCAATAGAATTCAAAGGAAAAAAAAAAAGAAAAAAGAAAAAATTAGTGTTTGATTTTACGGGATGTGAATGATAAAAAAATAAATTTNNNGAAGGAAATCGCGGGAGATTATTACCAAAATCAGAGGAGGGAAAATTTAACAAACGAAGGCAAACAAGAACGAAAAGAGAAAGAAAGACGCCAGGGAAGCAGCAAATGGAATGGACCCATCCAACGTCCGACACGATGGATGACCACGCCACTCGCCCGCCTGCACACCACAGGCCTAGATTTCTGGCGATGTCGTCGCCTTGACACTGTCACGACGACGAATGACAACCGGTTACCAAGTTTCCTTTTTCACCTTCCTCAAACCATCAAACAACAATAATAATAATTTATATTTCTCTTATTGACATGATCAAGTTCAAATCTGTGCATGCATCGATGCTTTCGTTTTCAACCTGCTTATTTTTATGTTAATTATGGATAGTGGATCTGGGGATTTATCTGGGCCTCCTTTCAGTGTCGAATTAAGAAGGTGTGCGAGAGGAGAAACCGAAAATGGGCATATTCTCCGTGGAATATCATGAAAGATTTTCTTGAGATTTTTGATTTCAGCACGCGCAAAATATCGTTCTTCCCATTTTTGGACGTGGGGTTACTGAAAAAACGTACCTTTTTTTATGGAAGCTAGAATCCGATTAGAGTTTTATTCAAGGCATCGCCTCGTCATTTAATAAATGATCGCAATCCGAGGGAGAGCTTATATTTTCAACTTCTTCTTCACCTTGAAACTTCAATCTCCTCCTTGTACAACAACAACGACGTTGTGCTCTTATCATTCTTGTCAGGGTGATGGAGTCGAGCCCTTTCCTGAACCTCTCACTATCGTTAGTCCTTCTGCTTTCAGCCGCCGCTCTCGTATCTCCGGCTAGATCCGGCGACGCGGAGGCTCTTCTGAGCCTGAAATCAAGCGTTGATCCCTTGAACTTGTTGCCGTGGCCGCAAGGAAGGGACGCGTGCAAATGGCGAGGCATCAAAGAGTGCATCAACAAGAGGGTCTCGAAGCTAGTCGTCGAAGATTTCAACCTGACCGGCACGTTAGATGGCGGAAGCCTAAATCAACTGGATCAACTTCGCGTCTTGAGCTTCGAAGGCAACTCAATCTCGGGCCCAATCCCAGATCTTTCCGGCATGTCAAGTCTCAAATCCCTTTTCCTCAACCACAACAATTTTTCCGGCGGTTTTCCGGAGTCCATCACGGGACTACACCGGCTCAAGGTCGTAGCTTTGGCGAATAACCGAATGTCCGGTCCGGTCCCGGCCACGCTTCTCAGGCTCACTCGACTGCGCGTTCTTCACTTGCAAGACAACGCGTTCACCGGAAAAATACCTCCTCTGAACCAAAAAAGTCTCAGATTCTTCAACGTGTCGAATAATAAATTGTCCGGACAGATTCCCCCGACCTCGGCCCTGCTTCGGTTCGACGCATCCTCGTTTTCTGGCAATGTGGGTCTTTGTGGAGAACAGGTTCAGAGCCCATGCACTAGGGCCGGCCCAGAACCAAGTCCAGGACCGTATTCATCAAAGCACAGCGGATGGATCAAGATCGTCTTCCCGAGTATAGTGGTCTTTCTGCTGATCTTATGCTGCCTGCTCGTGTGGGCTTTGGTTTGCAAGAAGCGCGGCTGGAAGAAATACACGTGGAAGATGGAGGTTAAAGAAAAAGCGGTCGCGGCGGAGAGTGGCATGGTCGGTAATAATGGCGGGAAGCAGGGGGGGTTTCATTGGGGAGGTGAGGGTTTAGGGACTTTGGTG
>STGP01044276.1:0-15330 GCA_004918865.1 Caryocar brasiliense
TTTTCTTTCTATTTACCAAAAAAATATTTTTTTTTACTTCAAATTAATTTGCCAATAATATTAAGAAAATTCTTACTACATTTTTAATTAGGTTTAGGATAACAACAATTAGTACATTTTGTATGATTGTAAAATCTTTTTGTTTTTACTGTAGTACTAGAAGAGATTCATGTATGTTATTTTAACATTAGATAAAATTATCGCTTAAATTTCTATCTGTAATATTAAAATGTTTTTACTTATATTTTTATTATTTTATTAAGTAAAAAATAAATTGAGCAAACAAACTTTTAAATTCATTCATTTTAAAACTATATATATTTTTAAAATTTATTTGATTTTATATAATAAATATAAAATCAAATTATTGATTGCTAGCTAGTGTGTGTTAGGCATTAGTCTCGTGTTGACTGAAATGGGCGCATGAGACATTTATAAACGATTATATGTGATTTGGTATACACGTGATAGTTCTGCATCTAATAAGGCTTATGCCCGAGTGAGTTTGTTAGCATCCTTTGTTTGAAAATTATTCGTTTATATGTTTTATTATGATTTGCATGAATGTGGACTAAAAATATATGCCTATTCCTTATATGTACTACCTACTCATTGAGTTTCATAACTCACCCCCCTTCTTCCCATAGTTTTGATAGGTTTCTGGGAGTTACTTGGTAGTCTCGAAGTCGGTTTTTGTCCATTAGTATCTTGTCCAACTTTCCTTTCCTCTGGCATTAAGGTAGTTTATTAGTGAATTTATTTTTATATTCTAGTCCAGCTGACTACTCGATCCTAGATGTTGTTTGGATATAGACTGTAATTAGGATTGATTGGAATTAATTGAAATTGATAAATGAATGGTTGATGATTTATGAATTTATGAATTATAATTAGGTTATTGAGAATGTATCATAAGGTTTCAATTGTAAATTGATGACTTTAGGATGATTGATTGATTTAATTTATTGAGGGGTTGATGGAGGCACCCAATTATGTTTGAGCTTATTTGTTAGATAAAAATTGTTAATTGAATTATATATCAATTGAGATTGAGTTTTCATGTAGGTTTGGAAATTTTAGATAGTTCATATTTTAGAAGAGATTCTGCCAAATTTTTGATTAAATTGTGAGTGTTAATTTAAGGTATTATTAGTGGTTTTTAGGCTTGTGTGGACCGAGGTGATCGGTCGGTTGCCTCTGGTTTTCATGAGGGAACTGACCAGTTGTCTCGATTCTTCAGTTACAGTCCCCAAGATCGAGCTTTGATAATCTATCTACAAAGTCTCATTAATTTTCTAATACTCATTATACTCCATAGCATTATCATGCTTTTCATTACTTCTTTAAATTTTATCATCTAATCTATCTTATAAACTCAGTTGGGTATTTTTAACCACTTTAACTTTGAGGAAGATGTTAAATATATTTTAGAAATATTATTAGGTAATATGTATTTTCTTTTTTATGTTATCCTCATTCAACAATTTCCTTTATCATTACATTATAAACCTTATATAAACAAGATTCCTCTCTATCTTTTATTCAAGTAATACAATCTAGTTTTATTTATGTATTGTTTATTTCACATAGAATTCTAAATTATTTTCTTATTATTGAGATTGCATGTAACTCACGCAATTTTTAATGGCATTAAATTATGATTTTGAGCCTATATGTATATTATTGTTACATCGTATCCCACGTTCTTCACTTGATATTACTATTTGTGACCTATTGTCTGAGAAAATTCTTAAGAAGTCAATGCATCTCCTTTTTATAGAATTTTAGTTTTTTTAATAGTTAAATCACTTTCAGGCTTCTTTTAGTCAAAGAAGCACTTTTATCATTATTGTAAATAAAAGGGTCATGTTATCTAAGATTGTCCCACTCATCCTAATTAATCTTTTCAAGGTAATAAATATAGAGTCTTCTTAGGATATCCTTCTAAGTGTTATAATATATAGTGGTATAACCCTAGCCACCAAACCGCTACCATCACTAATATAGGACCATCCTTAACAAATTCTTATACTCCACCAAATTCATCATCCATAGCCACATCTCTATTAGAGATTGATTTGAAAGCTATAGTCAATCGATTTCTCATTTAAACTAGTATGCATTTTTCAACCCTTTTTACCTATCCTAGTAAGTCTTCCTAGTTATTTGATTTTGCTTGTTGCAGCTAAATGGCTTATGATCCATCTCTTTCTACATGTAAACATACAACCACTAATGCTTCATCTATGCAAATAATTGATAGTACTCTTATGTTTGTTAGTAATATAAGATCAATTTTTACACCTCAACCATCTATTTCTAATAAATTCCTTATTCTCAAGCTGTCCTTAATTCTTGAGCGTGATGTTTTCGTAACTTTTAAAAATTTTGATTTTACAATATATGATCCACTCACGAATTAGGTTGTTGGGACAGGGTGTGCACTTTATTATATGATTGAGCTCAAAACATTACACCTTCCACAATGATTATGTCCGACGATTTCATGACCGTATAAATTTTCTTTTGAACTTTAGCATTTTAGGCTTGATCATGTTTCTTCTTCTTATCTTTAATCTTTAGTCTCAAATGTGTATTTAGGATACATTAAAATAGTTAATATTAATTGATCGTCTTATTCTTTTAGAAAACAAACTATATTACCATTAAACAAAAGTGGATTCCTTTCCCATACTCTTTTTGATTTAGTTCATTTTAATATTTTGAGACTTGCACCGATTCCTATCGTGGGAGGCTTAAGTTATTTTGTAATTTTCATTGATAATTATTATCGTTTTACTTGAATTTACCTATTGCATCACCATTCTCAAATTGTTAATACATATAAAATATTTGTCGAAATAGTTGAAACTCAATTTTCTAAAATCATTCAAGTTTTTTCCTCAAATAATGCTAGAGAGTATCGAGATAAAGCTCTTCTTTCCTTTATGCATCAACAAAGAACTATTTCTCATCTTTTATGTTCTGGTATTTCTTAATAAAATGGTAGAGTTGAAAGAAAACATAAACATATTTTAGACAATATTTTCGATTTTCTTATTTTTTTTTCTACGTTAGAATCGTTTTGGGGTGAATTTGCTATCACAACAGTTTAAACCATCAATAGAATTTCATCCTAAACTCTCTAAAATCAATCTCTTTATGAACATCTTTTAGTAGTCCTCCAAACAATAATCTTCTTTATGTTTCTGGTTGTATTTGTTTTGTTATTTTGCAACCTCATAACTTATTAAGCTTAAACCTCATTCAAGATTATGTTGTTTCGTGGGAGCATGAGATTGAACATAAAGGTTGTATATGTTATGACCTACTTTCTCATCAAATATATATCTTTCACCATGCTTTAAGGTATGATCATTTTCTTTATAAACTCTATAAGCTTTGTTGTGCATTATACAATTTGAAATAAACACTGAGGTCTTAGTTTTCTAAAGTTAGCTCCATTATTCAGTAGATTGGATTCTCCTCAAATTCTTATGTTCAGCTCTTTCCATTCACCGTTCTAATGCAAGCATTATCTTTTTACTTTTATATATTGATGATATGGTTGTTATAGGAAGTGACATAACTAGTATACATGATATCAAATCTTATCTCAATTAATACTTTGAGATGATCCTCTTGGTCATTTAAATTATTTTTTGGGTATTAAATTTTTATTTAATTTTGATGGTTACTATTCGACATAAGCGAAGTATATATTTGATATTCTCTCTTATGCCAGCCTCACTAACAACATGATTGTTAATTTTCCTTTCAAATATAAATAATGCTTATTACTATTGATGAATAGCCTTTGGAAGAACCTAATTATTATTACCAAATAGTGGAAAGTCTTGTCTATCTTACCATGACCCGATTGGATATTTCTTATCATATGTATCTTGTTAATCAGTTTATATTTGCTCTGCAGACTAATCATTATGCTACTATTTTATGCAACTTACGTTATTTTAAGGCTGCACAATTTTATAGTTTTCACTTCTCTTTCAATTAATTTTTGGAATTGGGTGCCTATTTGATGTAGAATATGTTGGTAATCTTACTGATCATCATTCAACCATTGGATATTATTTCTTGCTTGATGATTCTCTCCTTTCATGACATAGTAAGAAACAATCTGTAGTTACCATTCTAGCATAAAATTATAATATCATGCTTCAACTAATACTACCTTAGAGCTGTTATGGTTGGTTGTTAGCAGACATGGATGTTCCCCAAGGCTCACCCACTCTGTTGTATTATGATGGTCATAGTGGCATCCAAATCACTCAATGAAGTTTTTCATGAGCATACCAAGCATATTGATATTGATTGTCATTTTGTTCATCATTATTTCAGAAAAGATACTTTGTGTTAACACTCCATTACTTCTACTGATCAACTTCCTAACATTTTTATGGAAGCAAATCCTCCAAGATTTTTTCATGCTTTACATTTTAAACTCAAGTTGGCATCCATTTTACCCTCTTGAATTTGAGGGGGGTGTTTTTTATAAATTAAAGAATAAAAGAATTACTAAAATTTTAATATTATATTTTTTATTAGGAATCATATTTTCTAATTTAATACTATTTTTACTTTTACATAAAACAATTATATATATACATTATAGGCATAATACTTAATTCATACTTCTCATATTCTTTACTTTAATAATAATTGTTGGCTAATTCATAAAAATTCTTATTCTATTATTATAAGGATCCATCTTTCCCATTGGTTTTAACCTCTAACTTTTTTGTGACTAACAAACTCATCATCTATTAATATTTAAAGTTGCTAATATTTTATAATCGCAAAAAAATCTAGCTCTAGTCCTCAATACTGAAAATATTGGTAGAGCAGAGAAATTCAACATCCAAATATTATTTCATAGAAAAGGGAAAATTACACTAATGGCACTGCCAATGGACGTTTTAGTAAGTCAGTCAAGTGTTGGTGGCCTATTCCGAGATGGTTCATATATCTGTGCATGCTTGCAAAATAACTTTCTTTACGAGCTTACATAATAATAACAATAATCTTTACTTTAGATAAAAGGTCACAACCTTACTATTCAAGAATCAAATTTTTGTATCGCAACAAATAACATAGATATGTATGGCCTTTAACACCCCTACTTTGAGTGTGATAAGACATATGTTTTAGCTAACATCCTTTTTAATAGCAGTAGTGTTATCATCGTTGGTGGGCAGGAAAGCTGGGGGAAGTTGAGACAATGATTGAGAGTCTAAAAGCGAACATACAAATAAAAAAATAAGGGATGAGGGAGGGTGGGAGAAGACAATTATTTAGTTTATTCTCCAATAAAATGTTTGAAAAATATGCTTACATATTAAAATTTAGAACTCCTTTTTGAAAATGAAAAATTGAGAAATGAGAATTTGAAAAATGCATTTACTAAATATTTTTATGTTATTATAAAATCTAAAAATATGTTTACTGATGTTATTTTTCTTTTCATGTTTTATGTAAAAAATATATTAATAGAACTAATCATTTATAAAAACAATAGAAGTCATTCAATCACAGATAAATTTCATATATAAGTCAATCTAAAAAGTATATTGATTCCCAACTCATATGGTATGATATTTCATTTATATTTCTATTGTTAATACTTTGTTGATAATATTTTACATTTGTATGTAATTGGTATCTCTAACTTTAGCCATTTGATTTTCTTGGTGTATATCCATTGAAATGTGTTTTCCTTTGTCATAACTCAGTTTTGAAAAATAAAACATAAAATAAAGAGCCATGAACCCACATTGCAGCCATGCCTCATTGGAAAATGACGAATACCGTTTTGTCCTAGTTTGCTAGAAAACAAGCAAGAGCCATTCCACTTGACTGAAATCACTAAAATACAATGAGCTACATTTTTACTCCAAGAAGTCAGAAGGCCATGAACTGTCGTGATTTTTCCATTCATGGTAAATCTCTAAATTTTAATAGTTGTATACGTTAAATTAATTTATTATCGATATGTGTTTGGTGAGATAAAGTATATAGATACCTGGCTATTTTTTGTTAAAAATAACAGCTTTGAGTTTTGACACTTATTTTTTTTTATATTGAATGCTTATTCATTGGTTGTATATAATTTTAGACAATTATTAAGCTAAAATTTAATATGTTGTTATTGTAGACTTTTAGAAGTGATCCTTTGTTTTAAAAGTCGGTAAACTAGATTTAACTAATTTTTTGGTTTTGCTCTCCTTCCATATTAATCCAATAAGTAGATATTATATAATGTATAATTTAAAATTTAATTAAAAATACATACACGTAAATAAATTAAATTGACTTGGTATTATTGAGAATAGATTAAATAAATGAAAATGTGAGTTGCTCATACAGGTTGATGCATAAAGGTATTTACGATAGAAATTGATTGTGAAAATATTATTATGGCTGTGATGATTGAATGAATAAAAATACAATAAGTTTGAGTATTTTAAATTATTGTGATAAATGTCTATTGTTCGCATCCATTAATGTAAACGATGGTAGAACCCTTAGTTAATAGGCGTCAGGCATTAGCTTGGGTATATTTAGATATGTGAAGTATTGACTAATACATGTTAGGTACTAGTCTCGTGTTGTTAGGTCAGCACATGCGGACATGTTAGATACATGAGCCGGGTGTGCTTAATAAGACTGTGTTGTGATTACGGATATTGTGGTTATGGATATTGTTTCATATCTAATAAGACTTATACCTGAGTGAGTAAAGTTATTGTAGCGTTCATTTGTCTACTTATTAATTATCACATAGTAAGAATGTATAGGTGCTGGCTTGGATAGTATAGAATGTAAGTTATTCACATTCTTCGTATTATATAGTGTCTACTTACTGAGATGTTTAACACACCTGCCTCTTTTAAATATTTTTAGACAAGTATGAAAAGTTGTTTGGTAGTCTTAAAATTAATAGTCTTTTTTTCAAGTGGTATATCCGACTTCTTTTTCCTTGGGTGTTAAGGTAGTAATGTCATTAATTTTATGTTAATATATTAAAAAAACACTAACTACCTAATCCCGAGTTATCCATATTGTAAGCATAATTTAATTATATTTAGATTTTTAACTTGTATATTAGTGATCAAGTATGGAGGGAAGGGGATATGGCCCCCTAGCTTTGTGAAATTTTTTCATGATGCTATAAATTTTAGTGGTACCACTAAAAATATATGTTATTAAGAGACAATAAGAAAAAAACATATGTTGCAATTAGCATAATTGAGTTGCCAATTCAGCATCTTTGTCACATGTTGCAATTTTTTTTATCATTGAAAGATGCCTATTATGGACACTTATACAATGATAAGTTGCTAAATTGTTATTCAACAAGCACACAAGGCCATAAGGATGGATCCACAGGGCAATTAAAAGTATATTTCTGATTAATCAAAACAATTAATTAACTAAATAATAAAAATTATTTTCTATTTTATAATTGTTTTATATGAAATTTCATATTTTAATAGTGTTGAATATTTTTTTTTTATTTTTAATACTATCAAATACATCTTTCTTAATATAAGCAATTAAATAATCATTCATTAGAATATCTCCCGATTACACAATCAATTTTTCATTATCTTTATTGTAGAAAATACTTTCTCCATATATGCCATTGTGACTGATAAAATTAAAGTCAATTTTATAAGCAAGTACACCAACAGATAAACCACATAAATAAAAATGCGGCATCTTTCTCAATTTTATATTCCAACTGATTGACATACTCTTTAAACGAAGTCAAAACAAAATAACATGATATGCTTTCAATTCTTCTATGTGGGAAATCATATTCATGAGGTTAACATAAACCTTTTCGTAAGTAATATCTTCTAATTTTATCACGATCATTAGGACGATAATATAAAATTCTTTTTTTTAATCCAAAATTTAAAGGAAGATCATCCAAATTAATTTCCAAACGAGCTTGTTGTGAAGAACTTTGGACATTTTCTCTTGTATTAATTTCATTACCATTGGATGTGCATTGACCCGAATCTAGGTCTAAAAGTTTTTAGGACAATTTAGATTTATTTTTTAAATTTTGTTTTGAAATAATTTTATATAAATTGATTTTCTGTAGAATAATATTATATAAATTAATTTGAATTATTATGCAATTTGTTCCTTATTCTTTCTTTGTTAATAATTAAATAATGAAATAATAAATTAAACATGAGAAATTCAGAATAAAATAGTAAAAGGGTCATAGAAATTCCATTATAAGTTATTTGAGTATTTTTGTAGAGATTAGTAATGTGCTTGTTTTTAGAAAGACCTTATTTTATTTTTAGGTTTAATTAATTAAAAAGGGTTAAAACTATTCATTTAGGCCTTATGTGAGCCTTTAAAAATTTCCAAAAAAATTACTTAATAAAGGAAAGCATAAATATTATGGAGATTAAGTAAAATTAGAGTTGGAATAGTTTATGGATATTAACAACTCTATCATTACTTAAACTATTTGGACTTAATAAAATAAGGGGTAGTTTTATCTTCAAAAAATAAGTAACCTCCTTACTTTAATATATAAGGAGACCCTCCCCATCAATTAAAGACATAAAAATCAAACTTCTAGCTCTAAAAATAAAGAAGGAAATTCGTGTTTCCCCTTGCCCTCTCACCCTTTTTGACTTATTTCCCCAAAATCACCAAAACTGCATAAAAAATCTAGGTTCAATTAGAGTTTCTTAACTAAGAAATATTCCCTAACCTTGAAAAAACCTAAGATAGCTTTAAAGAAAGTCTTAAACACATCCTAAGGTAAATTCTTGAAGGTTCGAATTCTGATCTTGCAATCTTGGAAGGCTAAGTAATGTTAATGTCAATCTTTCTCTTTTTTTATACAAAACTAGTATACGATAAACTCTTTACTTTACATAAAAAAGTTTAAACATATCAATTATACTTATGATGATTGTTTATATGCTTAAAAAGATTTTTTAGGTAATAAAAATAGAAGAAAGACTTATTAGGGTTTAAGATAGCTAGAACGTTAGTGTTAACGCCGAATTCTTTGACTATTTGTGAATATGCATGCATTGTTTTGTGATTCTTGATCTTGATTAATGCTTATCAATTTGTGAAAATGATGAATCTTGATTTGAAGATGATGAGTCTTGATTTGATGATCTTGAATTCTGGTTTCGATGATTAAATATGAGGATCTTGGGTTTATTCTTGGAATTCTTGATTGATAGATGAAAATAATGCCTAACTTATGAATAAGTAACAAAACATAAGTTTTGACTAAGATTTTGATATATAACACTATTGAATTGATTATTAATGTTTAATAAAGAGTTTAGGATAGGATTGAGATGTAGAAATTATGAATAAACTAGTTTAGGAAGGATAGGGTATGCTTGATAAACCTAGGTTACGGAAATATACAATTTGACATAATATATATAAATTTGGTTTTGAAATAAGTTAAAAGCTCATCTAAAGTTAGTCTAAAACCATTGTCGAGTTTGATTTTGATCCAAAAAGGAGTTAGAATGAATTTAGAAAGAAAAAAAAATCGTCAAAACCTGTTTTAACAATGAAGATGGCCTAACTGTGTTATTTTAGGTAAAAACACGACCTACCCATATTTTAGAATAAAATGCAACTTGAAAAAACGAGGCTTGCCCGTGTAATGTAAATAAAGAACATGGCCTGGCCATACTTTTTGGGCAAAGAAAAAAAAAGAAAAAAAAAAGAAAAGATAAGAAAAGGGAGTTTGGTGGATTTACTTGACTTTCTTGATCACATAAGACTTGGAAAAGGACTTAAGATGATTTAATGAACTTGATATAAGGATTTGTAAGGTAATTAATTGGATTAGTAAGAATTGGACTTAAGGTATAAACTTACTTACAATAAGTTGTTTGGGAATAACTAATTGATATTATGTCATACTCATAACTATGTGAATAATCCGTTAGAAATCTTTGATACATATTTGATTTGATCCTCAATAAAAGTAAAAGTATGATTTACGCATGTTTAACTTGATGCAACTTCAATAAGCATTGAGATAGGTTTAACTCGTATTTGGTAAGTTTGTTTGTATTTGATTAATACAAAATTTGATTTGACTTTTGTATATATTGACTTAAGCCTTGATTTAGGCTAGTAAGCAGAGATTTGCTTACACTTAACTTGACTTGTTCTTGTACTTGGTACATGTTGAATTTCTGTGGGATGAATGACCCTAACATAATTAGGATATTAACTTGAATATAATTTGGTTTTTACACTTATATCACGATATAACATAGTTATATGATACTACACGCATATCATGCATGCATACATCTCTTAAATCCATAGATTAAGCACTCCTGCACTTCGTAAGGACATGCTGCAACACTCTTATTTTTTAGATCCTTTGGATTATTATGTTTTTGGGATTCCAGGCTACTCTGTTTTGACACCGACATATTTCTAAAACCTTTGGTCTATTATGTTTCTAGAGAGCTTGCTCTCACCTTGAAAAGAGTGACCATCTATGCATTATGCGTACATATTCATCACTCTATATGATTGGCATTATTGAATTATGTTAGTTATATTTTGATAAGTAAAATTCTAAATTATGATTCTGTTCTGAACTAAGTTTGGTATAATTCTGAAAGTTATGATAAGATCCTAATTTGATACTTCTGAATATGAAGGCTCCATTATGATTCTGAAAGATACGATTTGATGTTGACTTTGTTTGGAATATATGATTCAGTATACCTTTGAAAGAATTATAACTTGATATGGATATATAGTCTATATGCTTTTGAATGAATGGTACTTTTTCTGAATGAAATATTTATTTTGAATTTTAATTTCCATACCAAATGTATGCTTTGTATGTTTTGAAAGGTTTGATACTTTGATTTTGAGCTAACTATATGTTATGAAATCTGATTTTGAGCATATTTGCTTTGGTATGACAAACGACATTTGTGCATGATATGATTGTTTAAAATGGAACTTTATTTGAATCTAAGTGAATGTTATAGTGAACTTAAAAGCATTTACTTTGTTAAGTACATATTTATTTTATGGAATTTAAAGTAGTCATAAACTTACTTGTACATCCTGATACACTCACTCAGTTTTATTGAGGATAGTTATTTGACTACTCAGTCTGCAATAGCAACAATGGGCACAGTAGCAAACTCAGTGAAAAGATTAAGTATAGAATTGCGATGCTTAGGTGATGCAAGTGGACAAACACTACACTATAGTTTGCATTCCATATAGTCTTATGACTTTTATTCTAATTGTTTGTTGAAAGTATATTTTGAATGATTAAGGTATTTGGAGGATTTTGACAATTTAAGCATTTGGTTATTTTGATATTCAATTAAAACTTATGTAAACTCAAAAGTTTTGGCATGATAAGTTCAGTTCAGTTATAGGCTCACTATGATTTGATTGTGATTTGATCCAATATATACAATGTCAATTAGATATGTTTAAAAAAGAAATATTGTTAAAGGCTTGGTAATTAATAAAATAAAAGCCAATAAGAATAAAGATTTTAGTTTGAGACACTACATGTTTTAGGGAAATTAAAATGTATAAGTATTTGAATTTGGTATTGGGTATGACAGGATGGTTCTTTAATAATTGATTTTCTTATAAAAAATTTTGTTCATGGCCTTAAATATAAAAAAATTATTACAACAAAAACAATGAACTAATCCTATAATTTATTTTTAAGTTTTATACTAATTTTAAATATCTACATTTATCTAATGATTTAAATAATAAAAATTAAAAATAAAATAGTAAGAATTATCAATGGGCAGATATGAAAAAACTTAAGAAATTTGGCTAATAAAAGGGAAATACAAAGAAAATAAATTTATATAATTAGAGAGTTAACATGTGAAAATTAAAACACTAAGAGAATTAAAAAGAAAAATAAAGACAAAAAGATAAAAACTAACGTGAGAGTGAGATTTTTTTTTTGGGGTTGAGATGAGTGATTGATAAATTTTCCTTTGTATTTGAACAATGAAGAGAAAGTTTGAAAAGGAACCTTAAAGAAAAATGAGTGATAAAGATGAAGAATAAAGATAACAATTGAAGATGAAACTTGAAGAAGAAATTGAGTTTATTTTAGGAAAGAGAGGGTTGAAAATTGTCTCTTGGGAAAGAAATATATAAAGTAACTTTTTAATATTTTATCTTTATTTCTATTTTTTAAGTTCTAAACTATTACAAATTTAATGAACTGCGGGACAAGATTTTAGAGGAAGCCTATAGTTCCTCTTATACTACGCATATTGGTAGTACAAAGATATATTGGTCTTTGAGAGAGTATTATTAGTGGAAAGGTATAAAGAAAGATATTGTTGATTTTGTTACCAAATGTTTGGTGTATCAGCAAATAAAAGCTAAACACCAACGACCTGCAGGTACTTTACAGCCACTTATAGTTCCAAAGTCGAAATGAAAACGAATTACTATGAATTTTATATCTAGATTGTTTTGTACTAAGAAGAATTATAATGCTATATGGGTGATTATAGACAGATTGACTAAGTTCGCCTACTTTCTTCTAATGAAGATAGACTATTCTTTAGAAAGGTTTGCTAAAATATATGTTAAAGAGATTGTCAGATTGCATGGAGTTCCAGTTTTTATTGTGTCTGACCGAGATCCCCACTTTTCTTACAGATTTTGGAATAGTCTTTAAAGAGCTTTGGGGACAATATTACACTTCAGTATAGCCTTTCACCTATACACTTCAGTATAGCCTTTCACCTATAGGTAGATGAACAATTTTAAAGAGTTATTAAGATTTTAAAGGATATAATGAGGGCGTGTGTTATAGAGTTCGAAGGTAGCTGAGATGATGAAGTTTGCTTCTAATAATAGCTATCAGTTTACTATTGGTATAACACCCTTTGAGGCACTATATGGTTGTAAATAAAAGACTCTATTATAATGGGATAAGGTAGATGAGAGAAAGCTAGTAGGTCTATAGCTTATTCAGCAGATAGAAGAAAAAGTTAAAATTATCAAAGATTAATTGAAGACAGCTACTGATAGGCAGAAGTCTTATATTGATCTAAAAAGGAAAGATATTCAATATTAGGTTCGGGATAAAGTATTCTTAAAGGTCTCTCATTGGAAAAAAAATTTGAGATTTGGTCAGAAATATAAGTTGAGTCCTAAATTTATTAGCCCTTATGGAATTTTAGCCAAAGTGGGTCCCATAACTTATAGATTAGCTTTGCTACCAAAGTTAGCTAGGATTCACAATGTCTTCCATAGTTCTATGCTAAGGTGGCACAGATCAAATCTATCACATGAATTACCTGTGGAGTCTATTGAGATTCAACCTGATTTGACTTATGATGAAGAGACAATTCAAAGTTTCTCCTATGAAGTTAAATAGCTAAGGAATAAATAGATACTATTAGCTAAAGTACTTTGGAAGAATCATTTAGGAGAGGAAGCCACTTGGAAAAGAGAATATGATATGAGATTACAGTACCTCCATTTGTTTTGAGTTTGTTTGTTTACCTTTAAAATTTTGAGGATGAAATCTTCTTTAGAAGAAAGAGTTAGAGTGACCTGAACCGAGCCCCAAATAGTTTAATATTTTGATATAATGTGGATGATGATTATTAGTGCTTTATAGGATTTTTTTACATCTTATATGAGCTTTTGATAATTTTAATTAATTTTGGTGTAAATGTGAATGGAAATTAACAAAAATTAGCATTTGAGTTTAAAAAATTATAAGAAATTATAAAAAGCTTCATAATGTGTTTATGAACATTTTTGGCTATTTTGTATAAGTTGAATTGAGCTATAAAATGTGATATACTTATCTATTTTTGATGTCTTAAATAATACTTTTTGGAGTATTTATGTCATTTATTATTTGAATATGATGGCTTATGACAATTGTGATATTTATTATAAATATTTGTACAAGATAATTCAATTAAATATATGAAATTCATATTCAAATATCTATCTTGATGATTGTATCCTTGAATATGTTTATTGAATAATGACATTTTAGAAATTTTGTTAAATGGTATTTTTGTAAATTTTATAAATTTGAGTCAGCTTTTTACTTTTATCTTTTACTCTTGTCTTTAGCCAAAATCATTTTGATAGCCGACTCAAAACTTGTTGATTTTCTTTTCAATTGAAGTCGGTTTTGATAAAATTTCTAAGTCCTTGAGTTTGGACTTATGGAATCATCATCTAAGATTTTTCTTTTACGGAGAAAATAAAAGTATATTAATCAAAACATTTAATTAGTAATATAATAATTTTTATTTTATAATAATTTTTTATGAATTTTTATGTTTTGATAGCATTGAATAATTTTTTAATTTTTAATACTATCGAATACATTTTTCCTAAGATAAGTAACTAGAATATCTCTTATACCATTACTCAATTGATTCTTCACTATCTTCATTACAGAAATAACCTATCTATGGATGTTATTGCGACTGGTAAAATTAAAGCCAATTTCATAGGCAAGTACATCAATATATAAACTACATAAATGTGGCATCTTTCTTAATGCTATATTCCAACCAATTGCTATAATCCTTAAATAAAGTAGGAACAAATCGACAAGATATGTTTCCAATTGTTCTCTATGGGAAATCATGTTCATAAAGTTGATATGGACCTTTTTGCAAGTAATATCTTTTAATTATATCCCGATAATTAGAATAATAATCTAAAATTCTTTTTCTTAATATAAGATTTAAAAGAAGATCATCCAAATTAATTTTTAAACGAGTTTGATGTGAACAACGTTGCACATTTTCTCTTGTACTAACTTTATTGGCAACCAATAAAAAAACTTCATTATATTTCAATAATTAGAATGATAGTCTAAATTTTTTTTTTAATATAGGATTTAAAAGAAGATCATCCCAATTACTTTTCAAATGAGCTTGTTGTGAAGAATTTTGCACATTTTCTCTTGTATTGACCTCGTTGGCCGCCAATAAAAAAACTTCATTAACATTGAATGATTATTTAATAATTAATTTTCTTATAAAAAATTTATCCATGGCCCTAAACATTAAAAAATTATTACAATGAACTAATATTACAATTTATTTTTGAATTTTATACTAATTTTAAATAGCTGTATTCATCTAATGATCTAAACAATAAAAATAAAAAATAAAATAGTATGAATTACCAATGGATAGATAAAAAAAAGTTTTAGAAATTTGACTAATAAAAGATAAATATAAAAAAAATAAATTTAGAGAGCTAATATATGAAAATTAAAACTAA
>STGP01044393.1:0-13226 GCA_004918865.1 Caryocar brasiliense
TGTAAACTGACTAATAAGGGATCGGTAAAATAAAAAAAAAATTGTGCTTTCATATGTTCTGTTTCCGACACAGGGCGTGACAACTTGGCCTTCCTTTCCATTTATACAACAAGAATGTCACAAGGAAGATTGGCGTGACATTAGGCAAATTGGTGAAAATTGATTATAACACAAGTGGTACCATTCACGCATTGCAATGCTGGTGGATTTAAGAAGCCCCTAGTTTCTAAGTTCATGCTCAATCGGTGTTTACAAATGGTGGAATATGAAAACCCCCTAAAAGCCTTCTCCTGTGGTTGTATTGGTCACTTAACTAATTCTTGTCCTTTTAAAGCTATAGATACTAGTAATACCCCAGAGGGTAGACATAACTAAGCTTTTTCAACTCAAGAAAATGAAGATTATAGTAAGCGAATGATTGCCTCTCGTCGAAGTAGAAAAACTCAACAAAAAATTCTAATAGTCCAAAACGACTAGAGGTCCAGATTCCATATTCTTGCTGAAAATCAAGGTACTGCAATGGAACATGAGGGGAATGCTGTGGACCAACAGAGCACAAGTGTCAAGAAAACTCTAGTACTGGACAGCTCACGTATTTTTGGAAGGACTAAGGATCGGTGTAACAATGTGGCTAATCTAGGAGGTAAAAAAGGCAAAGAAAAGATGAGTGAGCCCCAACCTCATCAACATAAGGAGACTCTAGAAAATTTATGAAAAAATATATATTGGCTGATTACATGGTCTTATCTTAAAGAAACTCGGTGGACAACATAGTGGAAGTCTGGCCCAACACTTTGAACCTCAAATTCTATATCGTGATCCAATTTGGTAAAGGAGATAACATAAGCTCTGGTCATAATAACATCAACTCTCAAGCATAACCCAAAGCATTAGAGACTCAGAAAATGACTAGGCCTTCTAAAGCTGATGAAGTGGGACTTTCTCACCACAATAGACCCCTTGAACTACCTGTGCACATGGACTTTGAAGAGATGCCCAATGAACTAACTTCACCTGAATTTGACTTGGTACCTCAGTAAGCCATCAATCCTATCTTCTTTAGTTAATGATGGAACAGAGTAGAATTTGGCTCCTCTTGAGATAGCTAATGCATAAAGTTTATTCAAAGATGAGGAGCCTCTTGACTCCTGTCTTCGTGATTAAAGGTAACCATTCTCTCCTCTTGTTTTGTTTTAATATTAGTAATTACTTAGAATTGTTAGGGAGCACAACTCAACTTTTATCAGAACCCTGCAGTTGTATATTGCTGAGCATATGCTAGATTTGAATGCCTTATTAGAACCTACAGTGAGTAGCATGAAGGTCAAAATGATAATCAAATGTATTAGCTATAAATGCTCTCACAAATTTGATGTCTTAGGATTCTCAGGCGGAATATGGTTGTCATAGAAAGAGGATTCGGATGTGGTGGTCATAAAAAATAATTCCCAATTTATCCATACTTGTATTTTTGTGAAGAATTAGTCTTAACATACTTCATAGCTGTTTAAGGCAGTTACTCCCAAATAATCATAAAGAAGCTATGGCCTAATCTTGAAAGGATTTGAAGCATCACAAACAACCATAGTTAATGGCCGGTGACTTTAATGCTTTCTTATCCTCTGATGAAAAGAAAGGAGGTTCGCCTCACTGCACTGGTTGTTGCCAAGTTTTCTTATTTTGGTTTTCCAATACTAATATGGTAGATTATGAATGCAAAGGCCCTAAATACACTTGGCAGTGAGGTAGCTTAATGGAAAAGTTGGATAAAGCTGTTGGGAATGTAGCTTGGAGAACGTAGTTTCTTGAAGCAGGAATTTTTCCTTAGTTCGACTCAACTCTAGTCATTGCTCTTTCCTTATCAAACTAGCAAGCTTTACTCCACTCCCATCCTATAGCAAGCCGTTTCAATTTTAAGTAGCTTGATTAACATATAACTTGTTTAATCAATTTATGGAAGAAAATTGACCAAAATCTGAACTATTACAGATGCTGTGGCTTTATTCATTACAAAATTGAAAGACTGGAATAGGACGGTTTTTGGTAATATACACCAATTGAAACTCCATTTGCTGGCTTGCTTATATAGAATACATCAAAGGTTGAAGGTATCTTGCTCGTTGTCTTTACAAGAGCTAAAAACATAACTGAAAAGGGAGTTGAACCATGTGCTACATAGAAAAGAAATTATATGGGCTTAAAAATTAAGAAGTGAGTGGATACACTTTGGCGACTGTAATACGGCATATTTCCATTCTAAAACTATGGCTCGGCTACCATAATACGGCATATTTCCATTCTAAAACTATGGCTCAGCAAAAGAAAAATCGCATTGAGGCTCTTAAAGATAACCAAGGGGAGTATATATTTGACCAAGTGGATTTGAGAAATTTCATATTAAATTTCTTTGCTAACCTGTATAAAGAGGAGCATCAAGGGACTTAGGGATAGAAAAAGTTACAAACTTCCCTATACTTCCGTTTAACTTACTAGCTAGCATCACAATCTGGTCTCGGTGGAAGATGTAAAAAATGCACTATTTGAGATGAAGTTATGGAAGTTATTAAGCTTGGATGGCTTGCAAGTTGGATTTTACCAAAACCAATGAAACACTATCGGGCCTCAAGTTTATGAGCTGGTGCAGAAAGTTTTCAATGGAAATCCTCTAAATCCTGCCATTAATGGCACTTTCCTTCGTCTAATAACAAAAGTCCCTAATTTTATTATAATTACGGAGTTCAGGCCTATTAGTCTCTGTATGGTTCTCTACAAGATTTTCTCTAAAGTTTTAATGAAGAGACTAAAAATTGTCATATTGGTAATTGTAGGCCAAAGTCAAACTAGCTTCGTTCTAGGAAGAAAAATTAAAGAGAACATTATTATCGTACAAGAACTCATACATACTTTGTGCTGAAAGAGAGGTAAAACTAGTAGTATGGCCATCAAAATTGATATGGAAAAAGTGTATGACTGCATTAATTTGGAATTCCTTTGCAATATGTTTACCTCAAAACTTTGTTAATACAATTATGCAACGTGTAACTTCTTTTCAAATGCATATTATCTAAAATGACAATATTACGAAAAGTTTTTTCCATTGTCACCTTATCTATTTGTTTGTGTCTAGAAAGACTTGTTCATTCAATCTAAGCAGCAATGGGGTGTGGTCATTGAAAACCTATTAAGCTATACAAGGAAGGCCCTCTTCTTAGTTATATATTTTTTGTGCATAGCCTAATACTATTTATAGAAGCTTCTTAGGCATAAATGATTGTTTTAAAGCAGGTTTTAGATTAGTTTTGTCTCTGTTCAGGCCAAAAAAATCAATATTGTAAAAACGCAGATCTTCTTTCAGAGAATGTTAGTGGCTAAGAGAGGAAATCTTTGAGTGAATTTTTTGGCTTCTAAAAAACAAGAGAATTGGGAAAGTACCTTGGAGTTCTAATCTTGTATTCAAAGATTAGGAACCTATATGTACATCATTGAGAAGATTAGAGCCAAACTCTTTAACTGAAGCTGAAATCAGCTCTTCTTAGCAAGTCGGGTAACTCTTGCCTAATCAACACTTCTCATCATACATAATTAGACGATGTAAATGACAAAGCTACCGCTAGTTATTTGTGATCATATTTTAAAGCTATGTCATCAATTTATATATGGTTATCAAAATGGCTAGAAAAAAATTGCTTTGGTCCCTTGGTAGAAAATTATCACGTTAAAAGAACTTGGAGGATTGGGATTCAGAGACCCAACTATTTTAAACAAAGCTTACTTGATAAAGATGGGTTAGAACCTGCTTTCTAATTCTCGAGTTTTGTGGACTCAAGTGCTCTGCTTTAAATACAACTTCAAAGAGGGTATGAATCTAATTGCTAAATTGAATGCTTCGGTTTTATGGAAAGGCATTAGTAGTGTCTAGAGTTTGATTATCGAAGGAACTTCCTAGGTAATTGGCAATGGAAACAAAGCTAAATTTTGGAAGGATGTGTGGTTACATGGCCATCCTAGATTAATTGATGCAACCTCGTCTGAAGTCCCAATATAAATGCAAGATGAGGTAATGAAACAATATGTAGACCATTGTGGACTGTTGAATTGGAAAAAATTTAGCCATCTCCTCCTTGCCTTAACATTACTTCATATTTCAGTTACCTCACCCCATAATAGCCAAGAAACCAACCTTATATTGGAGGTCATCTAGCTCAGGAAATTTTACTTTGAAATCTGTATATCTCCTCCTATCAGCGACTTTTGGCAATAGTCCATACCAGTGTTGGAAGCTTGCCTAGTGCTGGAAAGGCCCACAATAGATTCATATATTTCTTTGGCTTGCTTTGTATGGTAAACTTTTAACAAATTATGAGCGAGCTAGAAGGCATCTCTGTGAAACTATTTTTGTGCTACATGCACAAGTTGCCTTAAGTTTATGATTCATGTTCTCTGGGATTGTCCTGTGGTGATGGATGTACGGAAAGTTATAATCCCGGCACAGTGTTGGAACTTCTTTTTCTCCCAACACTCAGTCAAAGACTAGTTAATCAACAATTTCATCTCTTCCAACTAAAGTGTTAGCAACCTCCTATGGAACTTCTTGTTTGGATTTTTTAGTTGGTTTATTTGGGGGCAACAAAATAAATTTCTCTTTGGTGATGATCTCTTAGAACTGACAGCATTTGTGAACTCTACTCTCTAAAGGGTAGTAAATACTCATGAAGTTATAAAGGGCTTCCTCCGCTCTAACAAGCGCCTCAGAGAGAAAGAAGTTAATTATGTGGCCAGGTCTTGTCCTCCTCCAAACTTCATAAAGATAAATATGGACGAATCTCACTGGGTCAGAGACAAACTAGCATCGGTGGAAGATTACGTAGAAACTTTTGTAGCCAATGGTTGTGTGGTTTTGCAACTAATTATAGAAAAACCTCTATCTTAAGGACAAAGTTTGGTCTATATTGGAAGGTCTAAAACTTGCAAACTCTCTTAGCTATCAAGACATCATCCTTGAGAGTGACAACTTGTTAGTTGTCTGTAGCATTGCTGGAGTCTCGACAGCATCAAGAAGTATTCGTATTCTGTTTCAAGCAATCAAGGATCTAATTGCTCTTTAATGGGAAGTTCAAATAGTTCATGTGCATAGGGAAGCTAATGTATGTGCTGACTGAATTGCAAATTCTGCCTCCTCCCTCCCACTCGGGTTACACGTGTTCATTGTGCCCCTAACGGACTTGCTCTATGGCTTGTAATTGTAGGAGTTTCATACTCTAAGTCTACCTTAACTTAGCTTGTGTATATCCCTTATTTATCCCAAAAAAAAAAAAGAGAGGAAATGTTGAATTGGAAAATTACATTAAAATTTTATTGTTTGAAAGGATGCCTTGCAAGTGTTTTGCAATTTTATTATTTTTCTTTTTGCAATTTCATTATTTTACGAAATACAAGGATGCATTCATAAATTTCGGAACATTAAATTTCAACTCAACTTGCTTCATCTCTCTTTTTTTTTTTAAAATCGAAGGACTAATTTTGTAACAATTTGAAAAATAAGATGCGGCTACATAAAATTTGATGTTCTTGAAAAAAAAAAGAAAAAGAAAAAGATTCATAAAACACTGAAAGACGATGGAGGGAGGGAGAAAAAGAAAATGATCAAAGAAAAACTTGATTAATACAAGGGACCAAAATTGTTTTATTTTAAAAGTTTTGGGACTAACTTGTAAAATGCAACGAATTCCAAGGTTACTTCTGTAGCTTTCAAAAGAACCAAAATAATAAGCGAACGCAGACGACTGATCAAGTGACAGGCCGGTGACCTACGCCTGCTCTTTCAACAGCTGCTGCCACATTGCCAGCATCACATTTTCGATATTCACAATATTTCCCTTTTTGTAAATTCTTCACATTTCTCCAAGTTTCCGGCTGAAAAGAAAGAGCAAGAGCAAGCAAAGATGACGGAGGCAATGATAAGGAAGAAGCCAGGGATGGCGAGTGTGAAGGACATGCCGATCCTCCAAGACGGCCCTCCTCCCGGCGGATTTGCGCCCGTTCGTTACGCCCGGAGGATCCCCAACAAGGGTCCCAGCGCCATGGCCATCTTTCTCACCGCTTTCGGCGCTTTCTCCTATGGCATGTATCAGGTGGGCCAAGGCAACAAGATCCGCAGGTCAGGGCTCTCTTGCTACAATCCCAGATTTTGTTTTTGTTTGTGATGATGATGTTTTGTGGTTTTCAATGTGTTTTGGCTTCTGGGTTTTGGTTATTTTTAGGATAGGAGCAAAAAAAGCTGGAGAATTTAGTTGGTTATTGCTGTTCCTCTTATGATTGTGCACTTTGATAGCTTTAGGAATCTGGGTATTGGTTCATTTGTGAAATTGATGCTGTGAATGTGTCCTACCATGGTTGTTGGTGTGATTAAAGTTTCTTTTGATTCTTTTTTTGTGGCGTTGAGAGTTTTCGTCAGGATGATTTTGAATTTTGAAGAGGTTCTGTGTGCGTTAGATTGTTGTTTGTTTATGTTGGTTTAGCAGATTCCTGTTTATAGAAATGTTTTCTTGTTTGTGGGAGATTTTGTTTGTTATCGTCAGGGACACTAGGAATGCAGAGAACGTTGTGGTTATTGTTGGAGTTAACTGATATGAACACATGTTTCAGTGGCATGTGTACAAATATGTAATGTACTTGAAAGTAATGTTGAAGGTTTGTGGATGTGGTTTTTGGTGAGGAAGCTGTTTTTATATGCATTCTGTAATCAAATATGGAAGATCGCTCTCTTTGATGTTCAGGAAGTTGACATCCCTTTAGTGTGTTATACTTTTGCTGATTGCTGGTTTCTGCTTACTCAAGGTATATGTAGTATGGGCATTGTTGCATGGTCAACAAAGTTAGTGGAGATCGAGAGTGATAAAATTTACTCTTCAATTCAATATTTGTGAAAGTGAGTTCAGCAGACTCAATGACTACTAGAAGGCAAATACTTTGTATCTAGGACTTCACATTTTGATGAGAGTTTATATCATCTTTGAGTGGTTTAAGTTTGACTCGCTAATGTTTGCAAAAGTCCTTTATATTTCCTACACTGACAAGACATTTGGTTATTTTTGTTTAAATTTAAACGAAATGAAAGATCAAGTGTCTGAAGCCCAAATTGTTTAGCTTTATGATATTTTTTGTGTCCTTTTGATTGGTGTTTGGTCAGTCTCCATGAGCACTAAAGAGTTGTTTACAGAATAAGGTTATACTTAGTTGGTTCTCTATGATGTCATGCTGTAGGTGATAACATATAGAAATTTTTTAAGTGACAGCAGCTATTGTAGGTGCTGTCATTGCTAGGAATTGCATTAACTTGTCTGGTTGTTTTAGCTCTAATATTCCATGAGAAGTAAATTTTTTCCCCTTATTAAATCGGCAATAAACTGTTGTTTTGATTAAGTACCTCATCCTGCACAGTAAACTAGTTTAGCGCAAAAAAGAGACAAGAAAAAAACTCAAATATATATATTTTTTGTTTACAATGCTTGGGGAGGGGGAGAAAAAAAAAACTTAAATATTACTTTCAATGCAACTGCTCAATTAGTAATTGAATAGAACGATAATCAGAAGTAATACTTCTGTCTTGTAACCCCAACCCCTTGAAGAGCCTATACAGTAATTTTTGATGGTATGTTGTAATGAATACGTCTTCTTTTGCCCTTTACACCAGTAGTTTCTAAAAGGATACTGGAAGAACTCATCTGGTATTCCCAATGTTGCTGTTCTATTTGATCATATGGATACGGATCATCACAACTAGAATTTTGCCTGTCCCATAACTATAGCCACTTAAAGAAACTCTCTTTAATTACTCTCTTAGGTGTTACTGATTTCTTTACCACTTGGGATTAAACCAATTAAAATCTAACTGTGTGCTTGCCGTGCATAAACTTTGCATTTTTTTCATATCTCAGGATATGCATTTGGCATGTAGCTTGGTTCACTTCATTTCCATCATGGTTTTTGATATTGTCAAGAGTTCAGATTTGTTGGTCTATACTAGCATGGTTAGCTTAATTGAACATTGGATGAGACAGCAGGAAATTTGCCGTATGAAAGGAGGCCTATTTTCTGTGCGATGTAGTTTTCATTGTGTATAGCAAGCCATTGAATTGCTCAGTGTGCATTCCTTTTTGAACCCCGTAGTGCATGATGTTATGCTTATGCTCTTACTGCTGCTTTATAACTGATGGGGTGATCCTATTTTTGCTGGATAATCATGGTGTACTGAGATCTGCATTCTTATATCATTGAGGAATGAAAGACAGTTTTCCTTGTAATTGTATTGACTCTAAAATCTGGATTATTTAGTAATAAGGAGGCAAGTTTACTTACGTAATTGACCTCGAATCTGTAAATATTATAAGTTCTGTAAATGCTACAAGGAACCTTGATTGTTGTCGCCTTTCGGTTAAAATTCGTCAATGGGTATTATTTGAAGGGTTAAACAAGAAAAAATATGACTCTTGCTGTCCTAAATGTTGATATCTGCTATATATTATTTATTATTTGTACTTGTGTATTCATTGGTGTCTTGCATGATTGCAAGAGCAATATGATAACTTTGTTTTCTTTGTTCTTTTATTTTTTATGGAACTCCAGGTCTGTCAATTGCTTAAATATTTTTCCTTCTGCAGGGCGCTCAAGGAAGAGAAGTATGCTGCACGTAGAGCAATACTGCCAGTGCTTCAAGCTGAAGAAGATGAAAGGTACTAAATAGCTTTATTTTTCCAGCCATGCCTTGATGTAATCACTGTCTTGGATTTTGAAAAACATTCAAAACTTATGTTGGCCTGCATTCTTTCTTTAGATTTGTGAAAGAGTGGAAGAAATATCTTGAATATGAGGCAGAGGTAATGAAGGATGTGCCTGGTTGGAAAGTGGGCGAAAGTGTGTATAACTCTGGCAGATGGATGCCCCCATCAAGCGGTGAGCTGCGTCCAGAGGTCTGGTGACACCATTTTTATTCTCAGTTTTGCATGGCACATGTTTAAGTTCATGTTTCTTTTCATGGATGTTTCTTTTGTCACTTGGTGGTCTCTTTTTTCTTCACATTAAATAAATTAGCTGATTAGCTGATGTACTCACGTGCACATTTTATCTGCCTTTTTACCTGAAAATCTTGGACGCAAAGATGTCCATTTTGGTGCTGACTTTATTGTAATGTTCTGGCGATGATCGACTGATTGCTATGCTAAAATAAAGGCATCCCAGTCGTGGCTATTGATAGTAGGGTTCTACTTTCCGTTCAGACTATAATTGCTAAACATTATGCTCCCCCATGTTGAGGTTTATTAAGAACTGTCCGTGTTGTGCACTGATCTAATTGTTTAAGCGGATTTGACCATGGATAAGTCACTCTTTCTATTTGGTCTTTTGAGTGTCTGTTCTTGTGTTCGTGTTCCTTCTGAATTAGTGGCCACCAATTGGCATCCTAATTGGATCAAACACTAGAGAGAGCCAATTAGTAGTCACTGCTGTAGTAGAAACCATCCACTCACATCGACCAGTAACAGAAACCAGTGATGCTGATCCAGTCACCTGGACCATCGCATGTAAATTCACTGAAACATGTTATCTTTTGTCAGCATATAACATGGCAGAAGAAAGTAGTTGATCTGAATACGTTGGCCTTAAAATGTCAATTGATATCTTGCCCTACGTTGAGGACACGCCTGCCAGGGTCGGTCTCTTTGGATTGGCAACGATACATGAACCTGACAGGTATCTCTAGCACATGCCATATCTCACGGCCGGGTCGGTCATTGCTCACAACACCTGGAATACGAGGACAAGTGAACAGGGACAGGAGAACAAAACAGTGTACTAATGTTTGATTAAGATGGTAGGTAGTGATGGCTATTTAATTGATTGGGAGTTGAAAAAAAGTACACAAACTGCAGTAGCCTATTTGGAAATCTCTTAATGAGGTAGACTTTAGTTGGGTCTTAAATTTATGCTTTTATATATATAATCTTCCTGGATGAATATGGATTTCACTTCTGTTCTTTTAGTTGCCTAACTTGTAATTTGTAGAGATACTAAGGGATTTTTAGTTCGTTACTAGATAATATATCTTTTTTTTTTAACGTATATTTATTTAAATTGTTAGGAGTAAGAAGTTAAACAAATTGGATCCAGAATTCCAATTAAAGTCCAATGTCAATGTAGAGCTCGGTCATTTGTCTCGGTCAATATTTTGAGTGGTTAAGTGATAGGTGATCGGAGTCAATAGTTAAATTTTTATTTAAAATATTTTTTTTAATTTAAATAATTGTATTTAAATATTAAAAATAATAATAAACTAAAAATTACAAATATGTTTCATTTAATTTGTAAATATTTATAATAAATAAATAAATTCATATAAATTTTATATAAATTTAAAGTCATATATATAATTAATTAGTTTATAAAATCTTAAAAAAAGTAACTATAAAATTATTACACAGAGAATTTTGAATATTTTGGTCGAACTTTTCATTTTACATTCTCTTCATAGTTCTTATTTTCTTTATTTTTGTCCTTATCATCAATATTGTATTAGATAAAGAATTTCATAACTTTAATCTCTTAATAATATAATCAAAATAATATCGTTATCATTATAATTGCTTTGAATAGTACATGTGGCTAATTCATTATAAAAAATATCCAATTCTTCATTTGTTAAACTACTTGGCTCTTCTTCAAGCACCCATGTATCATTAGATTCAAAATCCTCAAAATCAATGGGATCATAACTTCTACTTTTAAAATAATTGTTGCAAAAAAAAAATCACTAAGTTTATAATTAAAGTAAGAAAACATATAAAAAATAATGACATAATCAATTAAAATTTAAAATTTCTATTATAATCTCAAATTGTAATGAATATATAAGTCATTGAACATTTGGTATTCTGATATATTTCTCTTTTCTAAATGTATATGCTCAAAGATGCTCTAATTTTTTTTATAACTAAATTGGACTTGCTACTTTTGAAGATTGGACGCGCTACTTCCATAACACATTCACTATTCAACTATACAATCATTAAAAGAGTCATATTAATTTATAACATAATATTAAACAAAAGTCATATTATTAATTATATAAAACAAATATAATGAACCATTTGTAACACATTCACCCATGTATCATTATTGTTTGATAGCAAAATTCTTTTGTATAATAAAAACATATTATTTTCTTTCTTTTTCTATTAATTTCATCTACAATTTCTATATAATGTGACCATGTTAGATCAGTTTTTCCCCGAACATTGCATTTGTTAGGAGAAGATGAACCTGATGTAAAACCATCGTTACACTAGTATCACAAGTGCCGTCAAGATAGAGTTTTTTTAACACCCAGAAAAATATCTACTTATATGATCTAATGCAACCAAGATAATCATTAGATATAGGAAGGGGTTTGAAGCTGTCCTTTTATTGTTCCTTACCACATGATTAGCACTGCATGTTTGGTTACTGAGAAAACAAAAGAACTGAGAAAATGAAATTGAAAAAGAAAAACACATAGGATCTTGTGTTTTTTGTTTTTTTTGGTTCGTATGAGCTAATGTTGCGTCCTTAGCTGTATTGGGTCTCAGAAAATATCAGAGGAGAACAAATAAAGAAGTCCAAACTTTCAGTTTTAACTTGTCTCAAAGAACAGAATTGGAGTTTTTCTTTCTCTTTTCTTTTTTCTGAGAAAATGTGTGAATTGAGACAAAACTTTTCAGAAAATCAAGCAAGATATGATCTCTATCTTCTTCCTTATGTTAGGCAAGATACAAATTCGCTTTCGTGATTTGTAAATAAAAAATATATTATTTTTCGCAAGTCATGCATATGCAAATTAGGTTGTAGATTTTAATTATAAAATATATTATAAAAATAAAATTATAGCTCGTAATATATTTTATTTAAAATACAAAATTTTTGTAAAATATTTTTATATTTTATTGTCCGTATTAAGTCATAACCTACACTAACTTGTATTAATATAATTTTTATAAATTTATTTTTATTATTTTAGTAAAATATAAATTTTTCTTTTTTTTTAAAGTACGAGTAATAATATATACACTTACAAATCACAAAGAGTAAAAAAAAAGAAAAATGCTTTCCTTTTTATTTCATCTTTGGTTTATTATTTCTGTTTTATTATTAAACACAATAAATCACCAACTAACTAGTAAAGTGCTCCGATTGCATTTTCCTTGGTGTTTTCGTAATCAATCCTCGACCAGTTGTACCCTCTAATCCATATCATCGCGTTGTTGCTATGGTAGACAGCAGTTTCATCAACTTTCCAAAAGCATTGTCCAATGTGCCCATCTCCAAAACACCTGCTTCTATCCCGAGCATCTCTTTGAGAATTGAAAAATACGACGTCGGCTCTCTTTGTCGTACCGAGCAGACGGACCTGACATGTAATGTTGAATTGAACACCAACAGCTACCTTGAATTCCCACTCAGTTGTCTCATTCGGTTGAAGTTCAAATACACCTTCTTCGCGGTTGCACGTCCCTCTCGTCAGGTGTGCATCACAGTGATTCTGGACCTGGACCTTGAAGCGGTCGCGCAGAGGTCTCCCTCGGTTTGCAGAGACTTGCGTATGGACTAGACAAATTGTGAGCAGAATAGAAAAGAGAATGTGATTAAGCACAGAACAACTCATTTTTGGAAATTATGGTTTGAAGTGCTTCTTCTTGTTATGTTCTCCACTTATCAATTACACATATATGCGTATACACACACATATAAATAGATAGTTGAGTGGACTTCCATGAGAAACAATTTGCTCCAGTAATAATAGAGAATCTGAGTGTTTATTTTTAAGCTATGAATCCTGGATATGCTTTCTTTTTTTTCCTCACATTTTAGTGGGTCTTTGATTTGATGCCTGTTTATTCATAAAGTGTTGCATATCTATGCTTATTATTAGTGAAACACTTAATCTCGAATATTTAAAACATATGTTTTATTATTTTTAACACACTTACTCGCATGTATTTATTAGACTTAAAAAATATATATAAATATAGTCTTTTTATATTTTATTATAAAATTAATTATTAAAAATAAAAAATATCGTTAACACAGAAATTTTTAATATTATATTAATTAAATTATTTAATAATTTTATTATATTTAATAATATATTAATAGAGTATATTTAATGTATTTTATTCAATATATATTAAATGAGATCT
>STGP01044421.1:0-13135 GCA_004918865.1 Caryocar brasiliense
GCATGGCCTCCCTATAAATAACACATCATGGGTGCTATTTTGTTCTTCAGCTACCATATAGGGTTAAAATTAGCTTCCCAATATGGGTAAAGCTCATGAAGAGAAATAACAATAGAGAAACAGTGATAATCATTAAGATGAACTAGAGGTTGTCTAGCTATAGTGGATTGGCAAATACGAGACAGAGTAGCATTAACTTTATCGACAGATGTAAGTGGAGGAGAACCAAGAGAATGAGTACTTACACTATTGTTAGATGAGATAAGTGTCACTAAAGTAAAAGAAGATGAGTTGATAGGACCTTGGGAGGTAAGATTACCTGCAGATTCTTTTTCAGGAAAAAGATCCATAGTTGTATTAATGAAATAAGTGAAACCAAATGTAATAGATAAAACATTCTTGGAAGATAGCTATAACTTCCCAAGCTTAAATAATCGACCAACCTTATGATCTGTTCTAGGCAACTGTCCTATCCAACAGTCATGTACAACACAACCATGTTTATCAAAACTTAAATAGAAGTCAAGTTCACATAATTGACCAACAGAAATAAGATTTAAGGGTAACTTTGGAATTAAGAATGTGTGAGACAGTGAGAAAGATAGGGTGTATACAGTACTGATGTAAGACATATGTATGGTGGACCTATCCGTTATGGATCGTGCATTATGTATATATGACTTTTCAAAAAATAATGTATGGTCAGGCGACATATGATTAAAATGGGTAGAATCAAGTTACTAATATTTATAACAAGATGCAGTGGATAAAGTAGTAGGTATACTGGAGTGAACAATATTTTGATAAAACTTACAAGATCATCATAAGAAATATCTTTAACACGAATCACATAGTGAAATTTTGACCAACAGCTAAATTCTGATGGAGAACAGGTCTAGAAAAAATATATGGTGGCTCATGAGTTCTTTGAGTGTGATGAAAATAGTCTACATATGTGGACAACAGAGAATAGAATGTCCAGAATTACGACAAAATTAGCACATGTTAGAGTAAGTTTGCTCCATAATCCCCTTCTCTTTTTTTTTTTCAAGGATTTTCCATTAAAAGAAAAGAATATTTTAGCAAGAAGAAAGAATAATCTAAAAAAAAAGAGAAAAAAGTATAAACTACTGAAATTTAAATTTCTTCTTATAAGGTTCTAATACTATATTAGAAGAACTGTTTAATTAAAAAATTTAAATTATTAAATAAGATTTAAGAATATATTTTTATTATCTCATATATTATAAGTATGTCTTAATTTGATGGAATTGAGTATTCAATGTTGTAATACTAATAATACCTCTCCATAAAAATTATCATTTATCATTTTCATATTCTTCCATAAGTTAGTACTATTTTTTTAATCCCTTCTCTAATGACATATATATCAAACATGAAATACGATTCTCTCTTCTCTTACAGTGATCGTTGAAGACATAGGATGATGAAAAATGTCACTTCTTAAATGGAGTTTGCGTATGATTGTAACAGGAATCCAAAAAGTAAAAATAAGCCAACTTAAAAATGTTAGGAGGTCAGGTTTCTAACAGATTCTTTTAAAATTGACCAATACTAGATTCTTTTAAAATCATTTGAATATGACAAGACTAATCGCCTCAATGTGTTCGTGTTGTCGATTAATGACAACAAGCAACCTATTGTGAATTCTGTCATGCTTCCATATTTTGTGCCTTTAGATAATAATTTGTGAGCAAGCTCAAAAAGAAGTTGCACACATCCTATTGTTATCATAATGGTTGTGGAATCAAGTTCAAAGTTTTGCTGTAATAATCCTACCTTTACATAAAAGTGCTTTTTTATTGCTGAAGCAATGATGGCAGCTTAGAATTTTTTTATCCACAAAAAGAGGGGGATAGTTGTTGGATCATCTTGACTAGCCTGTTGAGCAATGTTGTAAATTTAACTAACAAAACTATTTATCGAATAGTGATAAGAGAGAATATGCTTTTTCAACTTTAATATTCTTTTTAACAATTTGCTAACTTTTATTTTACTTTAAAAAGTAAAATAAAAAAAAAACTCTCTATCACACTAAAAATAAAGCTATTAGTTAAAAACTACTTTATAACCAAAAATTATACCAACCTTCAGGTTTATTTGGTATTTTAGCTTTTAGTTCAAAGTTTTACTTTTAGCGATAAATTTAAATTTATATGATAAAAAATTTTTAAAAATAATAAACATACCCTTAAAAGTTAAGTGAAAAGTTAAAAGCTAGCTTTTCAACCAAACTAGTTTTTAGACTTTAAGGTTTTGTTTGGAAAAAAATAAAAATAAAAAGTTACTTTTAACTTTTATTTTAAGGGAGCATTTTGATTATTGTTAAAAAAATTCTCCATTATACAATCACATTTTTAAAAGCAATATTTTCAACTAAAAGTTGTTTATCAAACAAGCCCTAACTTTGTAGGAAGAGGTTGATAAATATTTGAAAGTGTTGGTATAAGAGGATGAATTGAGTTTAATAAGATAATGACAAAAATTTTTTGACAAATATTTATAGTAAAGTTAATGTGTGATACAATACACACATAAAGGAGTGAGGAGAGTATTAAAAATAACACCCAAGTGATTTGGTTCACTATTAATCTTTATCCATTCTTAAGTCACCTGTTTAGAATTTTTCCTCTTTATTATCAATCTTATTTAAAACTAGTCAACACCAAACCTAATATACCTTGATCTTTTATATGGTCTTAGATTTAAACCAATACACTATCCTTGATGGTTATGATTAAGCATATTCTATGATTTTTTATAAGCTAAAATCTAATTTAACTCCTAGCAATAATTCTGCTTGCAAATGCAAGCTATAAAGATAAGTTCATTAGAAAAAAAGAAAAATTTTCACTCTAAAACTTCTTTTTATTTAAACACTTATGTTTTCTCTTTTTTATTGTGCACATATATAGGTCTTAATTATAAATAGAAACCTAAATAAAACTGTTAGAGAATAAGATAAATAGAGCTTATGGAAATTTCAAAATCTGTCATTTTCTTAATTTAAAAACTGTACTTTTTTCCTTCTAATAAGATTTTTAGAAAGCTTCCAAGTTATCATCGATTGCAAGAACAGCAGTTGATGTTTAATTATGAAATGATCATTGATTCCAAACACAACAACAATCAACTGATCCTCTATCAAGCGAAAACATATTAAGTTAGAGGATGAAGGCACCCGACAGCTAGAGTAAGAACAATCAATTAATGCATTTCAATGACATAGTAGATGCTATCCGCATAAATCAATTATTTTTTCTCATATTGAACTATACTAACATAAACTTAAAAAGTAGTCTACGAGTGAATAATGAACATAACATCTTACCAAAAAGAGCTTTTGAGTTAATATAAGCAAGTTGATCAGATCACCATGAATCAGAAGTATTTAAATAAAACTTACTACAAGATAAATTAGTTTAACCAAAACAAAATTAATTTCTTGCACACTATTTACAATATTCAACTTAGAGATTAAAATAAGTCATGTAACTTAAACATAAACAATTAATTTTTAACCATCAATAACTACAACTTGTGCTTAGAATAAAGAATACTTAATTTCAACATAACGACTAATAAATTTAATCAAGTCTCTTAAATATAAAAAATACTTAATGATTGTTGGAAAATACAATTTTCATACTAAAATTTACAATTTCTAGAATGAAATGCACTTATGTATTAATAACATGAACCTATTCATATTTTACCCAATATCTACTCAAATCCACTTATTTTATAAGTCCCTAATGTAATCACATGCATAATACGCAAACTATATTAATAAATTCACAGTTTAGATATTACTTTGAAGTAAAAATTAAATTGCTTCAAACAAGATTAAAGAAGAAAGTTCACTTATTCTTAAAAGAATGACCAAAAATGCCTTATACACTCTTTTTGTCTAAACTCTCTAGTTTAGTATATGTTTTGGTAAGTTATTTTCTACAGGAGCGCTTTTCTATAAATTTTTCCATTAAGAGAACTAATTCTCTTATGTGGTTTATATAGACTTCAAGCATCCATTTATTATAGGGTGTGTCTTTTCTATTATAAGACACCACCTTTCATGCATGCACCCTTTCACATGCATTACAACTTTTGTATATACTTTATTCAAGTGACACATCCCTTGAATGTTTAAATATTTAAGTGCCTTTTCAATAAGGTACTACCAAAAAGCAAGAGTCTTTTACTAAAAAATATAACCATTAGATTCGAGTTAACCCATATGATTAAACAGACCCATTTCCTTCAATGACCATTAACTCTAGGAGTATACAAAATTAATTGAATCAACTTAATTGAATGAAGATTTCTAAGTATATAATTTGACTTATTGAATAAATTTAATTCAAAAGACCAAATAATTTAGGTCACCTTAATAATATTGAATTATATACTTTGGTAATGATCTTAAGTTCTCTAAGTCTTGAATTTCAATAACATATATAATCTCTTATTTTCAGAACTAACTTAGATCTTCATCGTTCATCTTTAATCTCATTAAACTTTGGATCTTGTCACTCATCAAAAATCAACTTGAATCTTTATTTTTTTCCATCTTTACTTGCTCATCTTAAGTATATTGACAGTTTCAAACTTTTGTGTATAATCTAAACCAGTAAATCATTAAAACCAAGAGTAAAATCAATTAAGTTTTTATTATCACTAGAATTAATGTATGCTTAATAGAAAGTCTAAATAGATTGCATGAAATCATTAGTCATTTTTTTTATAAAAATGAAGGGGGTGGAAAAATTTATATAAATTTAGAGGATAAAATAGTAGAATTTGTAATTAGAGAATTAAGCTGTTTTGGAAAGAGACAAGTAAATGAAAATTTATTTGTGAATACACAATAGATAGTTATATTTGTTAAAATTTATGTGATTGCACATACATTTCAAGTATTTATTGATGTAGAATTTGATTGACTTTCAACATTAATTAGGTTTCGTTCCTACGCAATGTGTAATTTTTTTAGTATTTTTAAAATTTTAATTTTTTTTCTTTGGCAACAATATATTTCATATTCTAATAATCAATATTTTTTAATTAAAGTAAAAGTTATACTTTAAAAAGGTATAATAGTTTATGAATAAAGGTGCATGGCAATTGACACGTATGCTTAAAAAGTACAATAATAATACACAAGAAATTATTACTTATATAATCGTATATTAATATAATTTGTCATATTAACTCTGTGTTGATTATACATGTAATATTATTTGATGGGTAAGTTGAGAAATTATTTATACAAAGTATGACATTCATTGATTTCACAGACTGAATATTGTTTTTATCATAATAAATCTAAAACAGATTGGTAACACATGTTAAGTAGTCCCCTTCATTCACTGAGTTTGTGAAACTCACCTCTCCATTTCCTTTTGCATAGGAATACATTTTGAAAGGTGAAACAAAGAGAAGACAAGTCATGTTTAAATATCCGTAGTTTCTAGGATTGTGCAGGAAGTGTTAGTATCAAGTAGTATTATATATGTATGGTTTAAAATTAGTAATGTAAATTGAATAGAAATTAAATTTTTTGATTTAATGATTATCGAGCATGGTGATTTGCGAGTTGATTGTTTTAGGCTTACGTAGATTAAAGAGGCATTGATAGCTGAAAACTAAAGATGCCTTAATTCTCATGTGAATCATCAACCTTGTGTTTGGGTTATGCTAGATCCTATTAAAATGTTCTACTAGGATAAGACAACATTTAGATAGATATTCTCTAGATGAATATATGATGCTTATTGATGAAGGAGAACCATAATGCTTTAAAGAGGTTTTGACACATGCTAAAAAAAAATAATGGCTAAAAACCATTAGAGAAAAAATGAGGTCACTATATGATAATCACACCTATGAGTTGGTGAAGTTGCCTAAGGGTCTTTTTTATTTATAAAAATCAAAGTACAACATAGTACAAAACAACTAGTCAATTGTTTAGTTTGTGTAATAGTTTGAAAATATAACAAAATCTCCTATTCAAAATATAACCACTCTCCCAAATTTTATCCCATATTTTTTGTAAGACAACAAAATTTGTCATAGCACAATAAGCCAAATTGTCAAAACTGTCCCTTTACCATCAATGATCAAACTGAAATTTACAATCCTAGCATGCACGACACCGATAAGAGGATTATGCTCGATTACAACCACCAAAAAAAGGATGATGCCCCCACTACAAAAACAAGGACACTAGATCTCAAGCTACTATAACCGTCAATTGCAAATAGGGGTATTATTAGATTTTTGGAGCATAAATACCTTGGTAGAGAGATGAGAATGAGTGTAATAAGGGCAAAAAGCTCTGTGGCTATGGTGTGATGCAACGATAGTATGAGGTAGTTAAATTAACCCACCTTGACAAAAGCAGTGCTTTTTTCATAACATGAGGTAGCGAAGTGCATATCACATACGACACGATAGTGATACTAGTTGTAAAGGACGAAGAGGGCAACAGCATGGGGGTCGGTGTGAGGTGTCAATGAAATGAGTAACGTTTAATGACAACCTATACAAGCATGATAATAGCGATGATAGTGGTAACAAAAATGAGGGCAATGGTTGTAGGTTAGTATAAGACACGATAATAGTATGACTCAAACTTAAGAATATGAAAGCGAAAGAAAAAACTAGAAATAAAAAGAAAAGAAACTATAAGATGAAAAGAAAATAAAATAAAACAAGAATTGAATTCAAATAAAAACTTGAAAGGAATTTTAAAAAACAAAATTTACTTATTATTAATTGTTATTTTTAAGACGTTAAGAACACTTACATGTTATGTATTACCTTTAATAAATATTTATGAATTAAAAATAATGTATCAAATTTAATATGATGACAATGAACATATTTATATGATTTATATGTTGTAATAATTATACATAAACTATATTTAATTCTAAATTATTTTATCTATATTAATATAATTTGATTTATTTTCTATGATAAAATATGTATCTAATGTTTTATTTGTAAATTAATATTATACGGTATTAATGTTTTGTACTAAATTATGGATGAATTTTTAATTTATATAACCAATAAATTGAGAGATTACCTTTGATGAAAATATGTTTAGTATTTCATATTTAGATAAATATTGTTCAATTACTTCATCTTAAAAATTAAGTTGGCAATATTTACCAAGAAATTAATAAATGCTAAAAAGTTGACTTGTTCAAATTTTACAAACAAAACATATATGGTGCAATATAAGATTAATATTACAAATTATGCATTGTCTAGTTAAGTACTATTGCATATCAAATAATAGACAAAATAAAATCTTATGTCTAGTACGCTGCATATCAAATGAGAGTCAAGCTAAGCTGTTGTCTAGCACAGCGTTGTTCTTATTGTCCAGTACTTGTTAGCATACCAAATGCACCCTAACGGTAAGAAAACCTTAAAGAATAAATATGATTTTAGGCTAAAGACTAAAAAGAAGAGTTTACAATTTAGATATAAGGTAAGACTAGTTATTAAAGATTTTTGTCAAAAAGAAAGTATTAATTTCATTAAGATCTTTTCACTAGTAACGAAGGCAGCACGGATTTGGAAATCCAACATATAGATGTGAAGACAACTTTTCTTATTGGTGATTTGGAGAAAAATATTTACATAGAGCAACTAGAGGACATTGAAATGAAAGGAAAAGAAAACATTATTTGCAAGTAAAGAAAAAACTTGTATAGTTTGAAACAAGCATCAAGATAATAGTAGAAGAAGTTTGAATCATTTATGGGAGAGTATATCTACTTTACAACAACTTTAAATCATTCTCTTTTTATCAATAAATTATTTAATAGTGATTTTCTTATTTCATTGCTCTAGAAGATATGCTAATTGTTTGACACAATTATCACAGCCCGATTTCAGGATAATGATCAACGCAAAGACCAAGACAACTAGCCAGCCACCTTACTAAATCAGAGACAACTGACCGATCGTCTCAATTAATGCAAGACTAAAACTGTAGCACCACCTTAAAACCACACTTCCAATTACGCTTTTGTAGAAAATCCAACAGAACCTTCTTTAAAATATGGACTATCCTAAATCAAATATATCAATCTGCATAGAAATAATCCATAATATCATATAATATAAATCTTAATTAACATACCAACAATCTCAATTAACAACAATCATATCACTTAGGTAGCTCTGCCAGCCCCACAGTAATCAATCAAAAATCCATCAATTGAAAAGTCATCAATTTACAATAATGCATAAGTTATCAAATTATATTTATCATCTCATAATAAACTTATAAATTCTAATGTAACCCAAATTAGACAAAATATACAACTTAAATTAAAGTCGGGTAATCAATGAGTCTAGAGTGCAATAAAACAAAACTAATACACTGCGCCCAAAGGAAGACATTTGGGTCGATAGCTGGAAGATGGAGACGGATAACCAAATAACTCCAAACACCTATTTAAAAAGGTGTAGGTGAGTTGAAACTTAATGAGTAGATACTATATAATACAGGGAATGTGAGCACCAAAATAATTATTATACAAATACAACCATGCACGCACCTATATAATCTTAACAATTTTAAACAGACAACATTCCCATAAATAATCATATAAATTCACAAAAAAGCAAACAAATACTCACCCAGACATAAACCTAATTGAATGCAAACTATCCATTCCTATACCAAATCACATATATGTTAGAATGGCGGTGCGGAAGCAGGTCAAAGTTTGAAATATACATTCAAAAACTTTTAGCATACATTTAATAAGTCAACCTTGTAAAGAATTGTTTCAGCTTTGATTACATTATATAATATCCATGTTTAATTCTACCACATAGAAAAGAGAAGGATCAAGGGTTACCCAAAAAAAGTGTGAGATCGTATTTGAGCTCCTCAAGTGCGAAACCTTTAGATCATCCACGCTAACCAACTCAGTTAAGAAGTAAGCCTCTTGTTAGTCTTTCCTTCTCCAAGAAAAGGTTCTTCTCTAAGCTGATCTAATGATGAGAAATTACAATTACTAAGGTTTATTCTGGTGTAAGGATTTTTAAGAATGAGGGGAGAATTTCCTTTTCTCTCTTAAGATCTCTCTTATCTTAAAAGTTATAAGATATTAATTTCTAAAATTCTGCCTTTAAAATCCTTTATATATAGACACTTAATAAGTCTTTTAATTGAATTAGGAAAACTTAATTTCTTAATTAGTTTGACTAATTAAATTAATTGGACACTTTATGGAATGGGCTTATGCTTTTAATAAAATCCATTATGTATTGGGCCTAATGTTTTAATTAAGCTTTAATAAACTTATATTAAAAAGTAGGCCCTACCCATTAACTCATATATTGGACTTAGGCCTAATACATAACCCTTAATTAAAAGATCATCCTCTCAACTATTGAGATTCTATAAAGATCTTTCAAATTATTACCTTCCTAATAAAAGACTTAAATATATTTTACACTAACCTATGAATTGGGCTTTAGGATATACTAGTAACCTGTAACTTAATTGCAAGCCTATTTCATGAATTAATTATGATATCAATTAAAATAATTCTTTCTTGACTTTCATTAGTTCTATTGCATGTAACTAACTAAGTCCATTACTAATCCACAATGAGATTATAATGCCCATTTTTTGACATTACTGGAAACGATCTTTTCGTATCTTGGTAAAATTTTCATAATATCCTTGGTTTGATTTACATCTAGTACAATGTGTCAAAACTACCTAAATAGTAATTAATGTAAACAATCAACACATCCTTATGAACCATAACTATAATTACTATGCACTAAAATCCTTTCATTACAAGATCACAATCTAGCCAGGGTCATGGTAAATGTCAAACCCTATAGGTAAGATCATATGACTCCAGTCAGGTTTTAATTCTTAAATAGTATGAATTAAACTAGAAAATCTTTTTTATTTAATTTACATCGCCTTGGCCAAGGTTTTGACTATCAAGAACAACTAGAATCATAGGACCTTTTCCTCATTTACTCAAAGGGATGAATTTCTTCTTGGATGAACATCTATCTCCATACATAACCAATTAGATCCACCAAAAGTCAGATACCTATGAATGATTACATAAGTATATAAGCAATGGCAAACTCTAATTAACCATGCATAAGATAAGTAAATTACATGATTTTAGACTATGATCAATGACATTAAGTAAATTACCATGATATCATTATCTAAATGTAATGTTCAACCTACTCATTACATAAATGTCCATTGTGTTTGTCTTAACATCTAATGTCAAATAACATTAAACTCACTATTCCATTATCATTAATGTTACATATCAATTATGTAAACAAACAAATGTGACAATATTTCGAAATAGTGATGCCCAATTAAGACGCCTGTGGTCGTGAACTATTTTAAGTACTTATATTAGGCGATTTCATCACTTGTATTCTCAACACTCAAGAATGAAGTCTCTAACAAGTTACTTGTAGACTTATATTCAAATAAAATGCACATTAAAGACATTCTTAAATAAATGAATACTTTTATTGCCATAATAGGAATTGTCAAATACAAATTATGTTTTTATATATTGCTTTGGGGTATATAACTAACAATATAATCAGCTAAAATGATTATGTGTGCCCACTATAAGTAACATAAGGCTAATGCTTGACACTTACTAGCAAGTAACCCATAACTCGTATGCGTATGCGATCTACGTGTTTCAGAAATATGGGGCTAGTGCTTGACATCCACTAGTTAACGCTTTATGATCCGATTGTACCCAACCTAACGCCTAACCCCCGTTAAGTAGGAGTTTTGCCATCTATTGCCCAAACACAAACATATAGCATAACATAGAAAAAATAATATCACAATACAAAATATATTTTTCCTATCATAACACATTAATATATTTTAATACAATATCTTAATTAAATAACATCAATAACTAATTTATATTTACCATTCTCACTCAAAATAAATCATTTATCTCAAGCATCATCACAATCATATATTCATCAATATCATCACAAATCACATAGAACTGATATTAATTATATATTTTACTTATTCCCTACATTTACCAAACTATTTTAATTAAATTACATGCATATGTTTTTAGTTAATTTTTATTCATATATTATATAATATCTACTCACATCAATTGACTCAGAAACTAAGGCAAGAGTCCTTTAAGTCTTTTATAACTTTTAGCCTAGGCCACTCCAACCAAATATTCACAAACACATATACTATTACTGACTAATTTCTAAATACGTACTAATAATAAATTAACAAACATAATGATTAAAATTAAATTTTTACGCAAAGCCATTCACCAGTTACTACCATTTGTAGCCGAATACTCACCAGAAAAAGTTGTCAAATTATGGCCAACCAACCAGTCAACACCACCACTACCAAACTCTTTAGCTTGCCACGCTTTACCCGCTCCATACTTCAAGCTCCAAAAAATAGCTGTTGGTGCCTCACCAAAGCTTGTCAACTAGCAACCCAGACTTCACCACCTATGCTGTCCAACTTGCCACGAGCCAGCCATCATGCACTCACCACCCAGGTGCTATGAATTGCCATGGAAGTTGCCAAAAGGCACCACAATAGTCACCTCATAAGTGAGTCACTACTAGTGGCCCCAAGCGACACCGTCACCACTACTCGCTTTGTCACGAGCTGCTCTTCACTCTCATGTAGCTTATGTACCATAAAGCATGGGGGAAGTCACCAGACCAGCCCAACAACGAATGAGCCATCAAGGAGAGAGTGTAACGTCCTAATCCAGTTTCATAATAGGTATTTATACTGGAAATAACATGACTTGGTCATGCTTTTCACAAACAAGTTATCTTCTTTAATTGAGCAACACGACTTGGTCGTGCTGTTGCTGGGCTTCACCATTCTTCATTGATTTCAACTTCTATTTTGATTCTTAAGCTTAATTTCAAGTTAGTACACATTTCTACAAGTTTTATGCATGATTTTATCCATAAATCAAGTGTTAATTTCTACCAAATTGTATCAAATCAACCAAAAGCGAAAGTTTTGCTGTAAATGACTATAAACATAGGTTTTCAAAATTAAACTCCCTTTATTCATACTAAAATTAACTCCAATATCTTATTCAATTTGTAAATTAATTAGTTAACCCAATAACCTTTCTACATTACAATAACTAAACATAGAATCATGCCAAGACATTCACCAAGAGTTTTCTAGAATCACGTTAAAGAACAATAACAAAATTGAGTTTAATTCATAAGTATTAGCATAACACTAACCTCAAGCCAGAAAATCAAAAGGGAAGACACCCAGCAATCAAAATAATAACCAAGAATCGTTTCTTGTGCAAAGCAAGAAGAATTTTGGAGAAGGGAAAAGTAGAAATCAGTTGTGGCAATTTTATGCAGGAAAAAATGGAAAAGGAATAGAAAGAAAATGGAAAGGAAATAGGAGAAAATAAAGGGAAAATAGAAAGGAGCATTCATAGATGTGATTACTCTCAAGCATCGTGCTTTCAATCAGTCAAGGCAGTTATAAACTACCAAGTAATTGCTTGGGTGAAATGACCAAAATGCCTCCAAGCCCAGAATAGGTTCAAAGAATAATCAAATGTAAAATAGTCCAACTTATATTCTAGCATAATTTATGAAATTTCAAACAAACCAACATGTGTAATAATTTATTTCTAACATTATGGAACCCCGAATAGTCATTAAATACATTTAATAAGTCTAAAAATGCTTAAAATATCTAATTACATCATTATGAAGTATTTTCATGATTTCATAACTTTTCAACCAAATTCGATCACCAGAAAATAGCTAAAAACATCTCAAAACACGTTCTAAGACATGTGGTAATTTTTCATAATTTTTTGAGCCCAGCAACTATTTTTTATTAATTATTTTTTTTGTAAAAAAATAGAAATTAATTAAAAATAGTTAATGAGATGTAAAAATTCTAGAAAAAATTTCATAATTTCATTTAATTCAAATAATCCATGATACAATTTTTTTCAAATCATTTAGGCCTTATCTTTGGTCGTTACACACATACACACACACACACATAGAGAGAGAG
>STGP01044831.1:0-10670 GCA_004918865.1 Caryocar brasiliense
TCCCAAGACACCTCCCGCTTCCCTTACACCTTCAGGAATGGCCTCCGGTCCGCGGTCCGGGTAGCGCGTGTCGTGAAGGAAGCCGTCGAGGTGGCGCGGAAGGCCGCGTGGCAGGTCCGGTGGTTCGTCTTTGGGGACGACGACACCGTCTTTGTGGTGGAGAATGTGGTGAAGACGCTGTCGAAGTACGATCACGAGAAATGGTATTATATCGGGAGCAATTCGGAGAGCTACGAGCAGAACGCGAAGTACTCGTTTGAGATGGGGTTTGGCGGAGGAGGATTCGCGATAAGCTCGTCGTTGGGGCGGGTTTTGGCAAGGGTTTTGGACTCGTGCTTGGTTCGCTACGCGCATTTGTACGGCAGTGACGCCAGGATCTTCGCGTGCTTGGCTGAGCTTGGCCAAGGATTGACTCATGAACCTGGCTTTCATCAGGTCAGTGATTTTGTTGATTTTAAGCCTTTTTTTGATTGATCGGATCTAAATAGAAGTCATGATCCTGTTTTTGAAGCGGTTGTCTTGATCACTAGGCTGTAATGTAATAATGAGTGACTCGTGGTCCCTGCCTTTGAGAATATAAAGTCGGGACTGGTATATGGAAGTTTATGAAATGCTGGATTAAAATATGGACTGCATTGTATTGAGGAAGTGTTTTGAAGTGGATTGTTAGAAACCTGTCCTGGCCCTGGTTGACTCTGGCCGTTTAGGCACGGGTTTGTAATATCTGTTTCAAGGCACGTTTTTGAGGATACAGTATGCATTTTGGATTACGAGAAGCAAAGAGTACTTTGTTATATGTTTTTCCCCCTTTCTTTCATCTTGGATTCCTTGTTTCACTTTCTTAGTTGCCTGTGTGATGTAACGACGCCCAATAAGCTTTGCTCTCAAACTAGTTCGGGTGAGCTGCATTGAGTCCTATTAAGAACTGGATCTTCTCAAAATTTTGAAATTCTGACAAGTGACTTTTTTGTGGTGGTTTATTAGTCTTTCTCCTCCTCCTTTGTTAACAGAAAGAACAAGATGAAGAAGAAAAAAACTAGTCTTTCTACTTATGTAGGATATAGCTACCGCAAAGAATATTCAAGTTTTCCCATATGTTTCTTTTCTGACCAGGTTGACATGAGGGGGGATTTGTTTGGCTTGCTGTCTGCACATCCAATTTTGCCTCTGTTATCTCTTCATCATTTGGATGCTGCAGATCCACTCTTTCCCCATATGAACAGGTCTGAAGCTTTGAGACATCTTTTCAAAGCTGCCAATCTTGATCCTACCAGGATCTTGCAACAAGTAGTGTGCTATGACCGTAGCAATTTGTTGACTGTGTCAGTTGCGTGGGGCTATTCCATTGAGGTGTTTGAAGGGAATGAACTTCTTCCAGATCTCCTCTCAGTAAAGAGATCTTTTATGCCATGGAGAAGAAGTGCAAGGATTGACTCAAGTCATTTTATGTTTAATATGAGAGATTATCCCAGAGATCCTTGTAAGAGACCTTCTGTCTTCTTTATGGAAAGTATTACATCTGGTAAAATTGGCATTTGGAGCAATTACACCAGACACGATGATAAGGATTGTTCCAAAGCTGATGCCATAAGGAACCTGAAGCATATTGGAGTACTGTCTTATAAACTAAATCTTGATGTTGAACAGGTATTGGTAAATTCGTTTTGTTCCTTGTTTGAGAATCAGCAAAAAAGCAATTATCTTATTTCGTGTTTCATATTCCTGTCATTCAAGCTACAAGCTACATTATTCTTATGAGTCCTCTTCAACATCTATTCCAGATGAAAGCTCCCCGTCGACAGTGCTGCGACATATTGCCGTCATTTAAGGAATCCATGGTCATTAGCATCAGGCAATGTGGTGTTGACGAGCTGATTTCCATGCATCCCTAACATTTCCTGGGTAATTGCTGCTGTCTAGAAATGCAATTAAGTCCTCAGATGTCTAGTCAATTTTATTCCCTTGAATGGTAATTTCTTCCAACTTTGGATTGTTCCTTGGTTTCTTTTTGTTATCTGTTTTTCTTTTCCAATTTTCTTCACCTTCATCAACATACGTATTCATGGTTGAATAAAGAAAACTTAATGCGACTTGGAAATGATTCCACTTTCCTTACTTATATGTAGTAATATATGGGGAGTAATTTTCTTAGGTTTGCTCTGAACCCTCCTATTTCAAGGGGGCAAACATTGTGCTCTTCTGTAATTGATCTTGAGGTGAACAGGTGAATGCTTTTAATCCCTTGGTTCTGTAAATCTTTTCTCCTTCTTCAGGTGTACTTTTGCTAATATTTAAAATTTGGACCAGTAGAGTTTGAATAAAATTCCATGATCCAAATTGTCGTGTGTGTGTGTGTGTGTGAAAAGTTGTAAAAAAGCATTTGCATTCGCACTTGCATGCTATCCAGAATTACCAGCTGTTTTTGTCTGGATATTAAATCTTCACCTTTATTTGTTTACACAAGATGGATATTGAATCTTTGCCTCTATATTTTTCACTCAGAATTGGCTCTTGAAAACTATTAATGGCATTTCTGTTGGAGTTCTTCAGTATCCATCAAGTTCTGTTGTATGAAATCATGCTTGTAGCTGGTAATCACCGCTTTCTTTTGCTTTGTTGCAGGAGAGAGATTGCATGACAGGAAACGGCTGATGATTGTTTGTTACCAGACAATAGGCATCCATGAGAATTCCGTGTTGATTTGCAATGATTGAAGTGCTCGAAGAAAGGAGCCGTTCCAATTATTTACTGCTGGCCAAGAATTCTAATTGGCAATGTAAGTGCAGATTTCAACTGAAGAAAGAATGCCATGACATGAGAAAGATGGACAAATGGCGTGATAATTAACACGGAGAGCTGAAGGCATAATTTACGGCGTTAACTGCAGTGTAGTCAGTGACGTGAACATTTTTCCTCTGGATAATTTGTTATACATTTCATGAATGTGTAGCTCTCATCAAGATTTGGGGAGTTTTAAGCATGAACTTTATTTTTTTTTTTGGAATGCACAACATTGCTGTCTTGTAAATGAAGAGAGAAATTTCTGGACAACTGATTTTCCTTACCCAGTTGTTGCTTCTTTGTGAACCATCTCGATCCTCTACCATTGATGTTCTGGTTGAATCCATTGTTTGTTCTATTGGAGGAAAGTTCAAATTTGTTGCAGTTGTGTGTTGTCTAGAGTTTCAGCAAGGAATTGTACGAGGTTAAAAAAACTAAATTTCCCAACTTCTGAATTTTGGTAATTGCTCATGCGACTGAGCTTTTTCCACCTCAGGATGAATTGACTGAGGAGGAATATTTCTCAAAATTATTGTTTAGATCAAGATACAAGAATGCCCAAGGCATGGTACAAGCTTTAATGAACGGGTTACGACCGCAAAAGGATGATTCACTTCGAAGCAAGCATTTCTACTTTCTCAGATCTTCCCTTGGTTTCTGTGCGAAGGAAATAGCCACGTGAGAATTGCGTGATTCATCTCATCTTCCCAGTATTTGTGGCTTTACAGGCAATCTTTTCACAAGCGGAAGTGACATAGAAAGCTACTTTCTCCAGTGTAGCTGCTTTTGACCTATCCCTGGAGTCAATGTCAATGTTAACAACTATTTGATTTCGATACAATGAACTCACTAGCGGGTGGCCTTCTACTCTCTGTAACTTAAAAGAAAAAGACCTAACCTTTTCATCCATGGAGAAATAACTAACCTAACGTGTCCGTGTCCAAAGTCTTTGACTTCCTTTTCGCCTTTGGTTGCGCCAGTAAACGGGTTGGTATATATTGCTTCAAGCTTGACCATCTCGTCTCTTCATTTCACACATAATACAAGAACCAAAATTTCCTTCCGAAACCTTGTTCTCTGGCCCTGTTCTCTTCTTCCAACACAATGCAGGTTCTCAAGCCGCCTTCTGCCAAATCCCATTCCCCTCATTTTCGTTTGATTAACATCATTGTGGTCTTACTTTCTCTTTGTTTTATCTACCTTCTTGGATTACTTATCATGGTAGGCACTCCGAAGTTTATACATTTGAGTTCTTTTGGAGATGTGAATGCACTACCAACTTCCCTTGATCACATTGTGTTTGGAATTGCGTCCAGCGACAGAAACTGGCCTAAAAGAAAGGACTACCTGAAGCTATGGTGGAAGCCAGAAAAAATGCGAGGATGCACATTCTTGGAGAGCATGCCACTTCCCGGCAATGACAGTGGCTCTCTTCCTCCTGTGTGCATCTCAGGGGACACCTCCCGGTTTCCTTACACTTTCAGGAAGGGTCCTCGGTCAGCAATTCGTCTGGCGCGTATAGTTTCTGAGATCGTGGCACTCAACCATACCAATGTACGGTGGTATGTTTTTGGAGATGATGACACGATTTTCTTTCCAGAGAATTTGGCGAAGACTCTCTCCAAATATGATCATGGGCTGTGGTATTACATCGGGTCTAACTCTGAGATTTATGAGCAGAACAAATTCTTCGGCTTTAATATGGCTTTTGCTGGGGGTGGATTCGCTATAAGTTACCCTCTTGCACGGGTTTTCGCCAGGGTTTTTGATTCTTGTATACAACGGTATCCGCATCTTTATAGCGGTGATTCCCGGGTTTATACTTGCTTGGCAGAACTTGGCGTGGGATTTACTCACGAGCCTGGATTCCATCAGGTAGCAATTCGATGACTTCTTGTCATATTCCAAATATTTGTTGGACCATTGTTTTGTGGTAAAATTAGTGGCTAAATTGGTACCTCACATTCTGAAATTTGGTTCTTGTGCGTGTCAAATTTTCTAGATGGATGTTCGCGGGGACGTGTTTGGTCTATTGACTTCGCATCCAGTGACGCCACTACTATCTCTGCATCACCTGGATAACATAGATCCGATCTTCCCTAACATGACAACAATTCAGTCACTAGAGCATTTCTTGGAAGCTGTGAATGTCGATTCTCAAAGAGTGTTGCAGAAAACAGTCTGCTATGACCGTTGGTTTTCGTGGACTATTTCAGTGTCATGGGGCTACGCGGTGGAGGTGTACGGCTACAATGTGTATCTGCCTGATGTTCTCCCTGTGCAAACGACATTTAAGCAATGGAGAAATAAAGAGGTTTTGGATGGAGTCTATACTTTCAACACAAGGGAACCTGACAATGATCCCTGCCGAAGACCTACAGTTTTCTTTCTGGATCATGTGTCTTCTGACGGGGACAAGATCACAAGCCATTACAAGAAAGTTTTTACGAATTGCTCGAGTAACTTGGGTTCGCCAAGGAGACTCCTCAACATTAAAGTGTTCTCACATAAGCTCGACCTTAGTAATAAGCAGGTATTCCTTATCAGCCGCTGGAAATAGTTAATTTCAGTTGCGTGACTTGATGTTCAATGAACACGACATTGCTGCATTTTGTGAATGCAAAATGATAACTAACTTCATTTAAATTGCTATTCAGTTGATGGCTCCAAGGCGGCATTGCTGTAATATTCTGCCTTCACCTGTTGGCGTACCGGATACGATGGAAGTTGCAGTTAGGGAATGCAAAGAAGAAGAGTTAATTTACATGCATCCCTAGTTTGGCGTTCATTTCGAATTTAGCTTGATTTCTTGTAAGTTCCTTACAATCTTGTGGATATATCTTTAAGGTGATGGCATTGGCATATGAGTCCAATGCCTGCCATATTGTTCACGGTAGATTCTTGTTAGCACTTTCTTGTGTTTCTCCTTTTCACGTGCAGAAGTATTGTAGTTAAAGATTACTGGCGGAGGACCATTTCAATCAAATATTTTTCTCATTCCAGGATTATGTCTGAATCCAAGACCACGCAAGCTGAAGCCTTCCTCAGTTTTCGTCTTTTGTTCTCAATGCCTGTTACCTAGTCAATCATTAGAATCCAAGCAATTCCAGTTCAGCTTTTTAGAGATCCAAGAAAAAGTTGACATGATGCTGCTACGAAGGAATTTCGTGAACATATATAAAGAAAGTTCAATGACATTTCACCAAACTTACGAATAATTCGGGATTGTCAATATTGGGGCATATGCAGAAACTTGCGCAGTTAGAAAATGCAGGGATCGATGCACCTTTAATTGTTGTATAAACAATCTCAATACGACACGTATTAAGACAAAATAAAAAGACAAATAAGAAAGGTCTTCCGATGAAAACTTCATAATACTAATCCGAAAGGAACTTGTATTTTTACTCCTATAATATTATTGTGTAATGATCATTCGGTTGTGCAATCCTGAACAAACTTTTTAGCTCCATTAAAGCTTGATCTTATTCATGAGAAGATGAGGGGAGCTGCTGTCTAAAAGGCCACTTCCGCCGCCACTGATTGAAATGTTGCCACATTTGATGGCAGAAAGCATGATTTTTTAATTCTTAATTAAATTATCAATAAAAAATTAAGCTAGTGTAATATAAGTTAAAAAAAAAAAGAAAGAAATTTTGTAAACGAAGGAAAAACCAACCAACTTTCTTTAGTCAAAGTCAAAAATCTCCCCCTAAAACGATATCTTCTATTTATTTTTTTTGGCCTGCAAAACTATGGTAGGAGAAGCTTATTTGTGCAAGACTATGTCAAGGACGCGAATTTTCCATTGTAGAATGAAACCCAAATCCAAGAGCAGTAGGGTGCAGAAGCTGAAGCCTAATTCAGGTTTTGGTTTTTAGGCCTCATTACGAAGTCAATCATTAGAACATTTCAAGCAATTCCAAGTTCAGCTTCCGAAAGATCCAGGAATGGATGACATGACGCTTATTACTAGAAGGAATCATACGAGCATGAGCTTATTTAAAGAAGCTCCATTGGCAGTTTACTTGGGGCTTTGTCAATATTGCAGCACACGAGGAAACTCGTGAATCACTGGGAGAAAGTGCAGAGGTTAATTCTTCTAGTAGCGTCTAAGATGCACCTTTAGTTGTGTAATATGTACTGAGAATAAAAGCACAAATAAAAGTAATGTATTGTTATGTATATTAGAATAAGTTTTATTATTTTTAATACGTTATTTTATAAAAATATCTATTAAGTTGATTTGAACCACTTAATCATAACGTTCTAATACTATAATAATAGAACTATTTAATTTAAAATTTTAGGTTATTAAATGAGTCTAAGAATATATTTTATTATGAAATTTTTTGTTGTCAATTTATAATTTAAACTTTTCTTGTATTTTGTATCTACAACATTAATAGGTAAGGTTTAGTTGTCCTTTCCAAGCTGGCTGGCTGATCAATTTTCAAGGTTGTCCTATATGGGTTCTTGATTTTCTACGCTGCTAGGATCATTCTATACAGTAGCTTATTTTAGTGTTGCTTGAATCTACTGCCAAATAGAATGGTGCTAAGTTTCTCTAATGATGGAGAGATTTTAGTTTTCTATTTACAAGGTATCAGCTGGTTGTCTACGGAGCTGCCTTCAGATTCAAAATTTATTCAAGTCCTTTGGATTTTCTGTTTGTATCTGTATGAACCCAAAGTCAACGAAGCCACCCCTGAAAAAACAACAATATACAATTAACAGAAGGATTGGTGTGATGAGGATGGACAAAATATCTTATTTATTCCCAAATTTTTCTCGCTTGACTGATAAGATAAAAGTAATAAGAAGCAACTTCGTATGCTCTTGCATCATCCTGGTTTATCTAGAATTCTGCAGCTACATTATTCTTGCTTATATTTCAGTTTCTGGTTCCTCTCTTCAGAAAACTAGTACTATGAAGATGTCTGCAATAGATGCAAACCATTTACTCTCACTTTCATGTCTTCTTCACATTATCAGTCTCGTTAAAGCCCAGCCCTACATAAATTTCAACTGCGATACTTCCAGCAATTACACATCTGGTAGTGTCTATCAGAAGGACCTAAAGCTTGCCCTCTCTTCCCTAGCTGCCAATGCTTCTCTGACAGGCTATTACACTACTGAAATAGGCCAGCCGCCCGATGTCTATGGTCTCATACAGTGCAGAGGCTATGTCTCTCGGGAAGATTGCAAAACTTGTGCAAATAATGTAACTTCAGCGATCAGTAAAGTTTGTCCAGACCAGAAGGAAGCTTATTATATTGCTGAGGATTGTTCACTACAGTACTCAGACCAGAACTTCTTTAACACTTCTGATAGCTTGCCGCGGATGATTTTGGTTAATGCGGAAAATGCAACTAATCCAGCTCTGTTCCAGAGTCAGCTGGAATACTTGATTAACAATATTTCATCTTATGCTGTCGCTAATTTTTCCAGATTAGCATCCGGTAGCATGAGTTTCGCAGGGTCCCAAACTATATATGCCATGGTACAATGCACCAGGAACCTAGCAGGAAATGATTGTTTGAGTTGTCTGCAAAATATTATCAACTATATTCCAGGCAATAATATAGGTGGGAGAATATTTGCTTTGAGTTGCAATATTCGGTATGAGACATATACCTTCTTTACATTGTCAACACCACCTGCATCTATCCCATCTCCTACATTGTCAACACCACCTGCATCTATCCCATCTCCTCCCTCTCAGGCATCTACTTCATCCACTCAATCCCCACCTTTCGCACTTCAGCCTAATTCAACTTCTCATGAGGGTAATTTTTGTGCTTCCTTATTCATCATCTGACTTCCATCTCTGTCAAAAGGCCTGAGAAGCAAAACATGTAAGACTATACATTTCTTGTGCAGGGAAGAGTTCAAAAACTATTGCTATGATTGTCACACCTGTAGCTGTAGCGCTCATAGGGATACCAACCATCTGTGGCTGCCTCTATTGGAAAAAGGCCAAGAGAAAAAGAGTTGGTAATTTAGCTCACAACTGCAAAGCAAACAAGACAACAGTCAGCTTTTAGCTGTGAATTTTTAAAGTTGTACAGGCATTGATCTTTTTCTGTATTACCATATTCTTTATTGATTGGCATTCAGGTGGTGTTAATGAAGATGATAATGAAAGCATGGAATCGCTTTCAATTGGGCTGAAGACTCTTAAAGTTGCTACCAGAAATTTTTCTGAAGAAAACAAACTTGGAGAAGGTGGTTTTGGTCCAGTTTACAAGGTACTATTTTCTTGAGCGTTGGCAATCGCTAAAGCAATCTTCATCTTACCAATTACTGATGCCATTGAAAATTCAGGGGAAACTGCGTGATGGACGAGAAATAGCTGTGAAAAGGCTATCAAGTCGCTCTAAACAAGGTCTAGAAGAGCTTAAAACAGAAGTAATGTTAGTTGCTAAACTGCTGCATAGGAACTTGGTAAGGCTGTTTGGCTTCTGCTTAGAAGAAGAAGAAAAGCTACTTGTCTATGAGTACCTGCCTTATGGAAGCTTGGACAAGATTTTATTTGGTAAAAAATCTTTCACCAAAAATGTCGTTTTACCTTTTACGAGTTTACCAGATACAATTCTGTTCTGCAGAGATTTACAGATTCCAGCAAATAGTTTTAGTTACTGTCCTTTTCTATTTTATGTTAACGGCAATCTGAACCTCGGACAAGGTAGATCCGAACAGAAGAATTGCTCTGGAATGGTCAAGAAGGTACAAAATCGTCATTGGAATTGCTCGTGGACTACTTTACCTGCACGAAGATTCTCAGCTCAGGATTGTTCATCGGGACTTAAAAGCCAGCAATATTCTTCTAGACGAATCCATGAATCCCAAAATTTCTGATTTTGGTTTGGCTAGACTCTTTTCTGGAAGTCAAACACAAGCCAATACAAATCGGATTGCTGGAACTTAGTAAGTCCTAAACCTGAGCGCCTCTTGTTGTAGAATTTTATGATCAAAGCACTAATTTGCAGCTCACTGTACTGACGAGTACTTTATAGAAGCTTTACATACTATTTCTTGTTCTTGATGACATGAAGTGGCTACATAGCACCAGAATATGCTAAATTGGGAAACTTCTCGATCAAAAGTGATGTCTATAGCTTTGGCATTCTAGTCTTGGAGATTGTAACAGGTCGTAAGAACGCCAGTTTCCAGAATGCAATAAATATTCAAACTCATGTAAGTAACTACAAAGTACTAAATTTTTGCCTTCAAAGGAGAATTCCTCTCTTCTTTTTTTTTCAACTTATTTGATTTGTTGATAGGCATGGCAACACTGGGCTAATGGAACAGCTCTGGAGCTGCTGGATCCAACCTTGGTTGATCAATGGACAAAACATGAAGTCCTGAATTGCATCCACATTGCCTTGTTATGTGTTCAAGAAGCTCCAGCTGATAGGCCTACAATGTCCACCGTGGCTATGATGCTCAGTAGTTTTTCTCTATGTCCTCCATCTCCTTCACGACCAGCATTTTTTGTCTCAAGGAGCAGCTTCAGATCAGAAGTGAAGACGGAAGATTCTGCTGCATCTCGTGTGGAGAAATCTGAACAAGAGACATTACAGCAATCCATAAATGAGGTCACAATTAGTGAACTAAATTGTCCTCGCTAGTCACTAAAAATATGAGATAAGGATTGGTACTTCAGCAGTTGCATCTAAACATGGACAACTCAAAACACCTAAAGTACTCTACAAGTAGTTGTTGGAATTCTTGCGTGTCTCACGTTGAATAGAGACAAAAAACATTAAATGGAATACTTGCAGATTGTCTGCTGTATGGAATGCCATTAGTATTTTCTGACGTTTCATTTACGGGATTGGTTTTTCCTTCCGCTCATAACAATTGTTAACAAAGAAAAATGAAAA
>STGP01045100.1:0-15866 GCA_004918865.1 Caryocar brasiliense
CTTATCAAAGTATTTCTAAACATTTATCTAAAAACTTATAGGCCCTAAATTGGGTTGTTACAGTTGGGATCAGTACTTGGACTCGAAGGAGTTTTCCTATAACAATAGTTATCAATCTAGTATTGGTATGATACCATATGAGACATTGAATGGCCATAAGTGTAGGACTCCTTTGTGTTGGGATGATGTGGGCGACGGAAAGCTGTTGGGTCCAAAATTAGTGTAGTAGATAAAGGAAAAAATTAGAATTATCAGAGACCATTTGAAGGCAGCTAGAGATGGAAAAAAGACATATATTGACTTAAAAAGGAGAGATATTGAGTACTGAGTTGGTGATAAAGCATTTTTAAAAGTTTCTCATTAGAAGAAAATTTTAAGGATTGAGCATAAGGCCAAATTAAGCCTTAGGTTTATTGGTCCCTACCAGATTCTTGATAGAGTGATACTGTGGCCCATAGGTTAGCTTTACCACCTGAGTTGGCCGGGATTCACAATGTGTTTCACATCTCTATGTTAAAATGGTATCTATGAAACCTAACCCATATTTTACCTGTTGAGTCTATTGAGATACAGCTAGACTTGACATATGATGAGGAGCCAATTCAAATATTGGCCCATGAGATCAAATAGCTGAGAAACATGCAGATTCCACTAGTAAAAGTGCTACAGAAGAATCACACTAGAGAAGAAGCTACATGGGGGCGTAAGGCATATATGAAATAGCAATACCCCATTTATTTTTAGTTAGTATTTGTAAAATTCTGAGGACGGAATTTTCTTAAGGGGGAGAACTTGTAGCAACCTGAAATATTGCCTAGATGTTGTAATTATTTGATATGTACTTGAGAATAATTAATATGAATTATAGAATTTTCTGAAATTTTATTTGATATTTATGTATTTTTAATTAATTGTTATGAAAACAAACAAAAATTAATGAAAATTAGCAAAAGAGTCTAAAAAATTTTGAAAATTTATTGGAAGTCTTAGAACATGTCTTGAGACATTTTTAACCACTTTTGAGTAATTGAGTTATATTAAGAAATGTGAAATGACAAAAATGCCCCTATTACTTCATTAAGGACTTTTTAAGCGTTTATGGGCAAATTAGTCAAGTTTAACGATCGAGCAAAGTTTGTACTGTTAGTAATAAATATTTATATGTGAATGATTGATTGGAAATTGAAGAATCGAACTAAAACTCTTAAATGGATGATTTTGCCTTTTGAAGACTTAAAGTACTAGGGGCATTATTGTCTTTTTACTTTGAAAATATGTATTCAGCCTTATAACTTCCCGAAGGCCAAAAAATCATGTTTGTCTCCTCCTAAACCCGAATAGCCACAACCCCTCATCTCTTTTCTCTATTTTCTTGACAAAATCTGCACTAAAATTCACCAAATTCGTCAATTGATCATCAAACAATGATTCCTAGTCATCAAAGTGTGGTAAGAATTTTGTTTCCTTGATTTTAATTGTTGAATTTCATCTGTTTTAGGGATTAAAAGACTAGGTTTCGAGTTTAAGCATTTTTTTATGAGAAAGTTTGATTTTTGTCAAATTATTACTAGAATTTGATAATGAACAATTTGAATAGCATAGAATTGCTAATAATTATGGGAAAAACATACTAGCAACCAAGGGATTTTTAGGTAAGTATTAATGCCAAATTTTCTATGATTTTGTTGTAGTTGTTGATTTCGATAAAATTTCACATTATATATTGGTTGAATTGATGAATTAAATTGTTGAAAATTGTTTTGTGGCTTGGATATATGTTGAATTTGAGTTTTGGAAAGAAATTTGATTGAATTACATTTGAATTTTGCCGTCCTGATGGTTACACGGCCTAAGCTATGTGATATAGGTAATTACACAACCTAAGCTATGTTTTTGCTATAGAGAAAGGTTAAGATGATTGAATTCATGGTCAACATGGCCTTAGTTATATAATATTATTGATAACATGGCCTAAGTCATGTTTTTGAAATAGAAAAGAAATGGGTGAACAAGAGGTCACATGGTCCAAGCGGTGTTTTTGCAAAAAAGAAAAAAGGAATAAAAATAGTAATAGGAATAATTATAGTAACAATAAAATCAGAAATTATATGTATATATATGCTCATGCATGAATAAAGTTTTCAGAAATAAGCTATGGGTATGACCTTAAATATGAAGTATGATTTTGATTTTGGTATGTGATATTTGCTTATTCATCATCACTGTTATATGATTTTACATGCATCACATGCAATTATCGAATCTATGGACTAAGCACTCCTAAGATCTTAACGAGCACTACTATAGTTACATGATCCAGAACCTATGGCCTACATATGATACTGAGCCTTGGGGCTATATCGTTATCAAGCTTTTTGAGCTATATGATATGGGCCTTGGGCCAATACATATTACAGAGATACTTACTTTTACAAAAGAATGACCTTTTGTGCATCATGCATCCATAACAGAAATATGATACAACGGCATGAATATGGATACAGTTATATATTTATATATAATGAGGATGCATGATTGTGAACGAATATGAGATTTATTCGTTGATGATGAGTTGGCTTGATGATGATAGATTTTATACTATAGTTAATTTTTATTAAGAAGATTTAAATTTTATATATTTTGGAAAGGGATATAGCCATAACCTTACACTTTAATTGACAGACTATCACTTAGATTTATTGAGTGTGGTTCATTGACTGCTCATGTGTAGTAGAATAGCCACCATAGTAGCAGATGTAGATTTATTGAGTGTGGTTCATTGACTATCCATATGTAGGAGAATAGCCACCATAGTGGCAGCAATAGACTCAGCAACAACAGTGAAAGACTTTTAGTTAGAAGAATAATATGTCACGCATTAGGTATTACAAGAGAGAAGATGCCCCATAATAAATTGGTGTGCAGCTGATAGGAGTTTTATTCTATTTAATTATATGACTTGTTTATTATGTTTTATAATAAAATTTATAGTTGAGCTGGGTTTGAGACTTTATTGTAAGTGATTGTTGAATAGAAGTTAATATTTGATATATGAATGATAGTCTATTACATGTTATTTAAATAAAAAAATAATTACACAGATTACAGAATATTATGAAATAGGATTACAGTTACAGGGTGTGAAAAAATCAGCTATTAGAAAAGTTAAAAGATTTCAAAAGAAAGAATTCCTTTTGAATAAGCTAAAAAAGAATTTAAACAAAAGTTTCAATGAGCTTAGACGAATGAGATTAAATTTTTAATTGGATCTTATGTTTAGAAATTAATGTTCACCTCTTTGGAAAGTTTGGAATGACATGAAATAAAATCATTTAGGAAGGTTGGACCCAACCATAGGGTTGAAAATGGAAACTTCTTTGAGTTTTAGGCGGAAAAGCCTAACGGCGGATCAGCACGCAGTGACGTTCCCTTGATCACATCGACACTAAGGAATTCGAGCAGCATTGCGCAGTTCTGCTATACCAGCAACTGTTGTTACGGTTGGTAGAAGACTTCAGATAACTTTTGGAAGTCCAAGTGTCGCCATAAGATCCAACAGATCTCAATATTGCTACCCTTAGCGTTGGTTAACGCTGCCACCGCTTCCCAATGGCAATAAATCTGCCAATTGTACAACGCTACGACAAAAAATTTATTTTCGCCAACATTCCAAATTTTTCAATTTTCTTTGTATATTTTAGAGATATTTTCTCCCTTTACTATATTTTCTTCACTAATTAACTTCCTAAGTTTTTTTCCCATTAATTAGTGAATCTTGTACGTTAAAATGAGATATTAAGCCAGAACTTCCTAGATTTTTATAAGGGTTAGGTCTTGGGTTTCACATCCAAACTTTGGGTTTCATAACTTAAATAGCTACTAAGATCAAATAAACTCTTTTAAGTTATTCAAAGGAGATTTGAAGATTAAAAAAAATTATATAAGAACTCATAGGCCTTATTTAATTTAATTAAGAGAATTAGGGTGACAAATAGAAATTATTTGTTATTGGTTTTTTCTCTGACCTAAGTATTAGAAACTTTCAATGTGGAAAATTCAACTTAATCGAGGTGGTGTATTAATGTGATTATGTATCACTAGTATTAAATTTGAATATCATTTGGACGATTTCACATATTTAATATTTTATCTTATTATTTAAATTATTAAAAGTTACAATCAATTAAAATCATGTAACAAAACAAATCCATTACTGTTAAAAATATGTGACGAAAGATTTCACATATTTAATTTTTTATCTTATTATTTAAATTATTAAAAGTTACAATCAATTAAAATCGTGTAACAAAACAAATCCATTCTGTTAAAAATATATGACGAAAAAGTTTTGAGTTTGGATAAAACAGATCTTGTTAAAAAAAGAAAAATACGAAATACAAGTGCTTTTGATCATGTGATTTGGATGGTAAATTTTACATAAAAACCATATTATATATTAAAAGAATGTGCTTATTTAAACTCATTTACATATAATTTAATAATTAAAATAAAATAGTAATTAAAATTTCACATAAAATCTACATAAGAGCACGTGCTTTCTACTTTCCGTGTTTGTGTAAAGCGTTGGTCCCAATTAACAGGCCCACCCAAATGGTGATTGGGGACCACATCTTTCTTCCAACCTTAAGTCTACGAGCCAATTACAACAAAGTAGGCCATGAAGCAACCAATAGAAAAGAAGATAAGGTTGCATCTCGGTCTAACAGCATTCGAAGAAATGATAAAAAAAAAATATAAAAATAAAAATGAAAACAAACAAATATCCACTGCTAGGGCTACCAACACTTCTGTAAATCTTCAAAACTTCATGCACACATAGAAGAGACAGACAAAAGAAAGATGGATAAGACGATGAGGCATAGTTTCTTCTTAAAAGGCCCAAAGAAAGAAGAGCATGAAGTTTCAGAAACAATTAGTGATGTTGTTCGATTTCCCAGCTCAAAAGAAAATTATGGCAATGATGAAGGGATTGATACTATGGATGAATTGGAAGGTATTTGGAGGATTGAAAATGAAGGAAATCTGTCGAAGGAGAACATGCGTGGGCACTTAAGTTGGGATTTCATGAGCTGGGAGGAGGAGCATGCAATCGGGGAAGATGACCAAGGGGAATACAAATTTATCCATGAGAGCAAAAGCAGCTGCAGCAACTTCTTTGAAGAGGAAAGCAACTATTGCAGCAAGATTTGGACGAAGGGAGGGAATCTTGGTTTTTCCGATGGGCATGAGAAGAGAGTGTCTTTGAGCTTGAACTTGAATTATCAAGAGGTTTTGGATGCATGGTCTAATCGTAGACCTCTCTGGGCCGATGATTGTTCTCTTTCTATGGCAAGCAATTATGGCTGCTATGTTAGTACAATCTCTATCATTTTTTTTTTTGTTTCTCTCTTGCTTCTCTCTTCAAATACAATCTTGAAAATGAAAACCTCATCATTGACATGTACATCCAACCTGTGAAAATCAGTTCTATAGCAAATGCATGTTTACATGTTGCATAGCCTGGTGTGTTTTTCTCTGTTTATTTACTTCATTGCTTTTATAGAAGGTGCACAATATTAGTAACAGAGTATGTAGTGTGAATTTTCTTCTTTTTCACTAGATGGGAGAAGTCGCTGCAATGGAAGAAGAAAGAAGTCGAAGGAAAGCAAGTGTGCTCAGATACAAAGAGAAGCGCCAGACTAGATTGTTCTCCAAAAAGATAAGATACCAAGTTCGCAAGCTCAACGCAGACAAAAGACCTAGACTCAAGGTTTTCGTCCTCTCTATTTCTCTATCTCTTTAGTTCTTTCCTTCTATATTAATTTGGGAAGTAAGCATGCTGCTTCTGGCTTGCAGGGACGATTCGTGAAGAAAGTTTCCCGCTGACTTCACTGTAGTGGATTTAAAAATATCTCAACAAATATCTTACTTTTTGGACTTTTCTCCCGTTACATTCATGTTCAATGTTTTCTTTTTCCAATTTGACAAAAAAAAAAAAAAATCTCAAGAATAATTCTGTTTCTGACTTTCTGGGCACTTCTAATATTTCGAGCTTTTCTGCCGAGGTCCATTGTTCATTATTGACCCATGGCAATATAGTATGGTCTATGCTTGGCCTGTCGTAATGGATCTTCTTCGACATCAATCAATCGGTATTATAGTGGTCCTTATTTCATTTGTTTCTTCATTTTTACTTTTCGGTCTTTTGTGTCTGCCAATTATGGGGCCTAATTTTGTCATGTGTCATTTCTACGCTTGCTGAGGGAAATTTTTCAGGAATCTGCCATTCATCATGTGACATGTTGTTAACGCTTATAAAAATGTACTCGGGAAAGATCAAGAATAATTAAGAATATAAAATTTTATATAAATAGCGCTGCTTCTGGCCTTTTGTCCTCTGTTAAAAAAGTCCAAGTAAATGGGCAGCCGCTTACACTTAAAAGTCATTGTTGTTGAAGGAATTGAGTTCGGTCACCTATGTGGCTTAACTCCAATTTATTTATTTTTATTTTTAATTTTATCACTGTTCTCACCTTACAAATGTATAAAACTGCTTTAAATGACAGTTTTCTTTAAGTATAGTAATTTATGATTCGATAAATGAATACGATATGAAGTTAAGGGATTTGAGTTTAATCTTAATGAATTCAGGTCGCAAACATCTCGACACATTTATAACATGAAATAAATCAATCGTGTTCGACTTGATCTGTTTAATTTAAAATTATATGTTTATAACTTGTATAACTAATCATAACATATTCGAGTCGATACCTTAACACAATAATAACACGTTTATGACTCAGATAACTAAATGAGTTTGTATAACCTATTAATATCCACTTAATAAATATTAAAAATTTATTATAATTTTAAATATAATTTTTTAAATTTATTAACAAAAAATCTTGAAGAGTAATTATATTAAAATATTTTATTATGTGTTAAAAAAATAAAAAATATATATTTTTAATTGTTAATTATTTAAACATGTTAAATAGGTTAAATATATTAAACTGATTAATCGTATTAAGCGTATTTAATTCAGATTAAATTTGAGTTAGCATGTTATGTAAATATAGTCCAAATATGTCCATTTATTAAACGTATTATACGTATCGTGTTGTATTACCTGTTTAATAAATGAGTTGTATTTGGGTTTCGATTATTATCAATTAATAAACGGGTCGTGTTCAGGTCAACTCATTTAACAATATACTTAAAAATTGATACAATACAAATACGATCCACTAACCTAAATTGCCACCACTATACATCCTAAAGTAGACACATCTTCTAGATTTTGGGAGTGTCTAAGAGAGACAAGGGCTCAGTTTTTAATGTCAAAAAACTACCAAAGTAGTTATTGTGTGTAATTGCTCCAGAATTGGATGTACATTATACAACATATGTGTCTTAGATTACGGATGTACAAGATAAATGGTTCTCAACAATATTTTATAAAATAAACAAGAAAGCTAAAACAACAAAAACACAGGAACAATTCTTAAAAGAGAAGTCTTGTAATTTCTTTGTGAAAAGCAACTTTAAGGATCCTTTCAAGCAATCTTATCAAGCCATTTGTTGGAACACTAAAATTCTGCAATAAGGTACATTTAAAATGTGAATATATATGGTATAGTTTATGTAGAAATACATGTGATTGCATTATAGATTAGTGACCTAAATGTGGACTTAGGATCTTTGGCAAAAAATATATATAGATTATTAGTTCCATATTTACATGCATTTGTGCATGTATATGTTTATGTAAGATGGAAATATGTGATTTTTAATATTGGTATAAGAGCTAAATCATTTGTTTCTTAGTCTGTAATGTGATTTTGGAAGTGAATTGCATGATTTTTTATCAGAATTTGAAGAACATGAAAAACTAGTATTTTGTGTAACATTTTCATGTAAACAAATTTGACTTAACATAACAACATGCATGAAATAAATTAATGTTTATGATTAATACCATTAGAAAGCATGTATATAGGACTTAGCAAGTATATAGGACTTTCTTTTTTGATATATGATATACACGTTTTGATTGATTCATGTAAAAGATCTAGATCTCCAAAGTTGTTAAGTCACAGATCATAAAAGTGCACATTTTATGTTCTTGGAGTGGATATCTCAAATTTAAGCCCTTGTTATCATGTAATCTGAAATTTGGCCTTGGAATTGTCAAACAACCCCTAAAGAACCATTTTGGAGGAGATTGCAAAAAATCTTTAATGAAAACTCACTCCAGAGGGTTACATGACCTAGGTCGTGCTTCATGTTAATTGAGGTTTTTGTGTTCCAGACATTTACATGACCTGGTCGTGTAATTCTTTAGAAAACACAATCTATCAAGGCTATTTCTTGGGGTTTGTTTTTATATGATTTATATAGCATATAATTAGGGTTGATGAGGTGATTATAGACATAATTTGAGAATGTAGGCTCTTTGACCTTAGTGATCAAGTGTTTGTGACTGATTAATTCAATATATGTTATTGAATTTTGTCTGACATTATTTTGAATTTGTGTAATTTGGAATGTTATATCTTTGCATGATCAATTATGTTGAACGTGTTACATATCAAAACTTTAAACGATGCATGGGAATATGGTGAACTTTTGATTTTATGTCTTATATGCTATATGTTTTTGCATAGTTGATTTATGTAAAGATATATATATGTATATGAGTTTGTTTGAATTTGCATGAATGTGTCTCATTTGTGTTCGTATTTTATATCTAGTATGTTGAATGTTATTAAGAATATAATTGCAAAGGTTAACAAAGGCGGTAAGTTCAACAGGGACAACTATGAGATTTGGAGCATGAAAATCTAATATGTGTTGGAAGAGCAAGAGGCTCTAAAGGCTCTAAACATGTTCATAACTGTACCTGAAGATGGTACCTTGGCTTAATATAGGCGAGACCGAGAATTATATGGGGCTTGAAAAAGAAAGAACTCCCTAACTTGCATTACATTGCTGAGTAGTGTGAATGATGATATTATGCGGGAGTTTAGGACATATGACAATGTAAGGGATGTGTGGTTTGCATTGAAAGAGAAGTTTGGACATACTTCATATTGCTAAGATAAGAGTGCTTACTTTTAAGTTTGACACTTATAATAAGTGTCCCAATCAATGAAGAAGCACCTTCATCATATATCGAATATGGTAAATGAGTTGCGTGATACTGGTCATTTGTTGACGGACAAGCAACAGGTCCAAGATGTCATCTGCTCCCTTCCCTAAGGTTGGAAGTATATGAAGATGCATTTAAGTGATAATGTCAATATAAAGACATAGGTAGATGTTAAGCATCACCTGGAGCTCGAGGATAAGCATTTAGGGTCAAACAAGGTGGGTGCAAATGCGGATATTGTTGGCTTTAATTCATAAGGTAGATAGGAGCATAAATGCAAGCATGCTGTATCTTATGACTGAAAGGGGAATGGTCTAACCTCTAAGAAACCAAGTTTTAATCAACATTAGAAAGGAAATGGTCCTTTCAAGAAGAAAAAGAAGAACTTGGCTAAGGTCAAGTGCTTCAATTGCAAAAATAAGCAATTGTAATTGTACCGAGCGAAAGAAGGTATGTGACTTTTTTGTACTTAAGTGTGCCATTTATGTTTCTAGTTCTGTTTTACTAACTGAATCTCATCTTTTGTAGATTGTAGACTCAGGAGCAACAGATTATATATTGTAGGATCATGATTCCTTCGTAGAGTTTTGGTGAATTCCACATAGATTAAAATGGATTTATACGGGAAATAACTTCAAAGTGGAAGTTAAAGGAATTAGTACATGCAATTTTGATTTGCGTGAAGGTTAATTTACTTACACGATGTACTTTACACACTCAATATTTGCCAAAATTTAGTGCCTATTGTAATGTTCATTTAGCTAGGTTTTATTTTACATTTTTATGAACATTATTTGAATTTATAGTTGGAACAAATTCTGTATAGTACTAGTCATTTTCTTGACGGTTTAATTGTATTGGATGCGTTCAATAATAATAATATTTGTTTTTCCCATTTTACATCTTCGAATGTGTACATGGATGATGCTAATTTATGGCATGCAAGACTTGGCCATATTGGCCAACAAAAAATGGACTAATTGGCTAAAGAAGGCTTGCTTGGTAACTTAGAAAAAGTATATTTGTTTACTTGTGAGTTTTTCCTCGCAAGAAAAATGATTAGAAAACTGTTTGAAAAAGCTACTAGAGCTGAGACTCCATTACAATTAATCCATTCCAACATATGTGGTCCTATGAATATGGGAGCTAGGCATAATGCTATTTATTTTATTACTTTTATTGATGATTTTACTCGATTTGGTTACATTTATTTGATTTCTCACAATTCCAAAACTATAAGTTCCTTTGTTAAGTTTACAAACTTAGTAGAGTCTCAACTAAATGATAACATAAAATGTTTTAAAACCAATCGAGGAAGAGAATATTTTTGTAATGAGTTGAGACAAATATATGATGAAAAGGAAATAAAATGCCAATTGACTTTCCACATACAATGCAAGAAAATGGTGTTGTGAAAAGATGAAATAAAATCTTGCTCGAAATGGTTAGGTCCATAATTGCATAAACAAATTTACCAATCATTTATTTGGATGATACTTTGCTTATCGCCGCTTATATGCTTAACCGAGTGCCTTCAAAATCAATTACGAGTACTCTATATGATTTATGAATGAAATGCGAACCCTGCCTGAGTTTATTGAAACTTTGGGGTTGTGCCACTTATATTCATAATCCTTCCTACCATTTTGGAAAATTAAGACCAAAGGAAAGGATATGTATCTTTATAAGATATTCAAAACAGTTAAAAGGGCACATGTTTATAGGTGAACATGAAAGTGGCACCATAACTGAAATAGAATCACGTGATGTCACATTTTTGGAAAATAAGTTTCTAAACCAGGGTGCGATAAGTCAAGACTTGTCTCTATTTAAGATATAGGATCAGCTTGCTTCCACTTCTCAATTGAAAATGGACTCTTTTCCAAGTGGGAGTACTTTAGGAGGTGGGGAATTAGTTTTTAATACTACCAAAGTACAACTTAATGTAAGTCTATTTGATGAAACTGGTCCTAATGGGAGTAACATAGACATTGATGATGAATCAATATCATAATCTCAACCTCAACAGTTGAATCAATAACATATCTCTCGTCGTTATTTTGAGAATGAAGGATAAGCTATGATTGTTACTTCATAAGATGATGAAGAGCTATAAAATATAAATGAGGCTATTACATGCCGTAATAGAGAAAAATGGATTAAAACGATGGAAGAAGAAATGGAGTCCATGAATTCAAACCAAGTATGAGATTTGGTTGATTTACCTATGGGACACAATGGGTTATCAAAATTAAGCGTAAGGTTGGTGGAAGTATTGAAAGATATAAAGCCCACCTTGTAGCCAAGGGATATACACAATAGGAGGGAATTGACTATGATGGGACATTTTTACCTGTTGTGAGATTTACCTCTGTTAGAATTATTTTTATTGCTTGTGACTAAATCTTAAGTTACATTAAATAGATGTAAAAACAACATAATGATGCATTTGTTTTCATAATGAAATCATGTTGTTTGATTTTAATATGATTAATGAAGACCATTGTTTATACACTAAAAGATTTAAAAATAAGCTTGTGATATAGACGACATACTAATATATGGTAGTAATAAAGAGTATTTAATAGAAATAAAAGAGTGACTTTTATCTAAGTTTGAGATGAAAGATACAGGTAAAGTTGTAATATTCTTGAAGTTAAGTTTTCAATAGATTATTCAAAGAGATTGTTGTCTCTTTCATAAGAGACATATATTGAGAAAATCCTTGAACGGTTTAACATACAAGATTGTAAGTCTATTGATAGTCCTATTTTTAAAGGTAAGGTATTAAGCTAAAGGATGTGTCTTAAAACTCCACATGAAAGGGAAAAAATGAAAAGAGTTCCTTATGCTAACATAGTTGGAAGTCTAATGTATGCTTTAGTGCGTATTAAACCCAATATATGCTATACCATTAGGCAATTAGTAGATATTAATCCAATCAAGGATAGTAGTATTGGAAGGAAGTGAAAATGATACTTAGGTATCTAAAAGGCATTACCAACTATTCCCTATACTACCAATGAATAGATATGAGACCAGAAGGCTATATCGATGGTAACTGGGGAGGTGATTCAGTTGAGCAAAAACCTACCTCTATATATGTTTTCTTACTTAGTGATGGCACCATATCGTAAAGTAGTAAGAAACAATCATGTATAGTCTTTTATCTATGATGGAAGTTGAATTTGGGAATTTTTAGCTGCTGTGCAAAAATTTAAGTGGCTTAATCGCTTCCTTGTTTATTTGCATATTTCTGATAGTGCTATTGAACTAGTGGCAATCAATAGTGATAGTAAGCAACAATAGTTTACAAGAAGAAACCTAAATATCATGAAAAGATTAAACATATTAGTATAAAATAAAATTTCATTAAAAACATAGTTACAAATAATAAAATAAACATAAAGTACATTTATACACATAATATAGTAGCTAATCCCTTTCACTAAACTTATTATGAAAGATGTTTTCAATAGGCATATTAGGGCACTTGGTTTGCATAGATGTTAATGTACTTTTTTTTATTTATTTTCCAAACATGTTTATGTAACGTACATTATTATGTATAATGTAAATCCTAAATTATAATTTGTTGTTTCAATACATACTTGTGCTTGTATTTGTGTTTGTGCATAGATCTATGTTATGAGAAGTATGTTAGACAGATATTAGATTGGCCTTTTCACAAAGGTAATTGCCTTCATTATCTTTGTGAATAATGAAGATGAGATAGTTATAAACTTTTTATTACTAGAGTGAAAATAATGTATTTTGTGTTTAGTAATGTATGACTAAATATATTTATCTGTACTAATGTTTGGTTAGACTGAGTGGAAAGGGACTCAGTGTCTTTTAAGCAAGGTCTCGAGTTCGAGTTTTGTAAATAGAAAAAACTATGCTCGGTGAGCTTCCCCTATTTAAGGCCCGACGCAACTCGATTCTGGATTAGTTAAGGCCCAATATGGTTTCCGGATACCAGAAGGTAATACAACAAAAATATATATATATATTTATTTGTCTTAATGCTAGATGTGAGTTCTGTTATTTTATTGTTTGAGTAGACATGTGAACTCAAAGTTAGACATTAGTAGTGTCTAACTATTATCTACATAGTATTTTTTTTTTTTAATTGAAAAGACATACAATCCATGGGAATAGAGAAAGTATTGTGCGTGGCATACATAGTTTTGTCCAATGAGGGTAAGACAAGTCTAATCTCCACTTGTTATTATATAAAATCCTAAAAGTTATAAATAATCTTCTTTTGGTACTCTCATGACTCTGATTAGTTACTCGAGATTCAGTTTAATGATTGGTATCTTAAATTGTTACCAAATGACTATGAATGATACAATTCGGTAGGCCAATTCTAGAAAAGTAAATTGAATTGAGGTTAAGAGAATCGTAAGACGAGGAAGATCATTTTTGAGTATTATCATATTAAGATGTTTATTAATCGATCAATTATATATATATTTTTGTATTAAAGCATAATTATGAACAAGAATTATTAAAAAGAGATTGTGAGAGATATAAATGTGATAAAATAATATAAGGTACTCTAAGTTCTATCAGTCGAGTTATTGTATCATCCTAACAAGTTAATAGCAATTGAGCTCTTGAAATATGCATTGATCATACGGCTTATTTGTATAGTATGAAATTGTAAAATTTAAAATAAGATATTGACCCATCATGCGTAAGTAGGAGGTGAAATAATTGAGGGTTACTCACGTGAGTCTACCCGAATCAATTTACTTTGGTTTTAGTTTTATCATGGTTGTTTTGGTTTTATCATGGTTCTCTTCTTACAAATGACAGTTTTTGGACATTCTAAAATCTAGTTGACACATCTCCTAGATTTTAGGAGTGTGTAAGAAAGACAAGGGGGCAATTTTAATTAGTTATTGTGTGTGATTGCTACAGAATTTGACGCAGAATTAGATGCACATTATACAACATATGTGTTATATAGATTAAGAGTGAACAAGAGAAAGAATTCTCAACAATATTCTGCGGAATAAACCAGAAAACTTAAAGAACAAAAACCCAGGAACAATACTTAAAAGAGAAGCCTTGTAATTTCTCTGTGAAAGGCAACTTCAAGGATGCTTTCAAGCACTCTCAGTAATCCAATTGTTGGAGTACTAAAATTCTGTGGAGAGGTATATCTAATATGTGAATAAATATATATATAATGTAATGCCTGTAACATGTGATTATATTGTAGACTAGTAATCTAAGTGTGAACTTAAAATCTTTGATAAAAAAAAAATATGGATTAGTTCTATGGTTATATACATTTGTGTATGTATTTGTTTATACATAATGGGAGTATGTGATCTTCAAAAGTTGTCTTACATGATTCTGTTTTATATGTCAGAGAATTCAAAGTTTGATTATTATTATTATTATTATTAGATTGCAATCAAAGGACTTGAATTAGGTAAGTGATTCTTCTCTTTCCCTTGAGTGGGCTAATTCGGTAAGTACGAAACCATCAATTTTGTTTTGTCAATTCTTAATAAAATTGATGTATTGAAAAATAATACGGGCTGTTAAGATATTGATAATAATTGCACACAATGATGAAATTAAAATTTATTTTTTTAAAAAAAATTAAAATTAATAAACTATAAAAGATTGGAGACTGGGAGATTAAAATTAAAAGGGTCATAAAAATTTAGGGACTAAAGAGCATGGGGATGGGGGCTACGTAACTCCGTCCTTGTCGCAAGAAAATTGTTTTTGCTTTTAAGTTAGTTAAGACGGGTTAAGTTGTAGTAGNNTGTTGTAAAAGTTGAGATTTTCTTTAAAATTGATTAAGAGTTTATAAAATCGAATTGTAAAATTAAATTATTTTATAATTAATTAAAAAAATAGTTAAATAATTTGATTATATATATTAAGTACTTATATAAAATATATATTCTTACTAAATTAAGTGTTAATGTCAAAATAATATAAATAATATGTTGTTTTGTCCAACAGAATAATATTAAAAGATTTTAATAATTTAAATTAAAAAATAAATTATCTAAATTATTAAAATATAATACGAATATAAATTATCGATTCATGTAATTTTGTATTACAATTTTTAAATATTATATTATATTATATTATATTTTTTATTTTTGATAAATAATCTTACTTTTAATTTTGTCAATATTTTTTTATTTTTTAAAATTGATTTAATTTATTTTTATTACAAAAATAAGTAGCAATAAATTTATGACAAGTAACCATTACTAAAGTATATTATGAATAAAATCGTATGACTCTATTGTAAGATAGATATTTTATTGAAAATTAAAAGATTTTATTACCGATTTATTTTAAAATTGTAAAATTTTATTAATTTTAAAATTTGTATAAAATTGAATTAGTGTTTTGAAAATCATTATATATAAATTAACTTTATATTTAAAAACAAAAGTGAAGACGGAATGAAAGTGAGTTACGAGAGAGGAAAGTTTTGTTATGTTTGGAATAAAAGAGTTGAGGGGGAAATAAAGGAAGAAAAGAAATGAGGGAGAAAAGAGAGGAAATAATAATTTACCAAAATGTGCTATTTATACATAATTCAATTCTTTAGTTATTTTGTATAATTTTTTAATATCCCCATGAAAGAGTGGCAGCGGAAGCGGGAGCGGGAGCGGTTTAAAAATTTTTCAGACATGAATCGCAATAAAAAACATACATTCAT